>JAGSMX010000149.1:0-77111 GCA_029286785.1 Meandrusa payeni
TACTTATCTTAGAGACACGCCAGCCGGAGTAGTTTTCACAGATTTACTGGCGGACAGTCTCTACGGAGAGTGTTAATGGTATTTATTTTTTTTTTCCATAAAAACATCATCTTTGGACTGATTTTCAAGTATTATACAAATACTTTATTCAAATTTTTTTTCCTTACAAATAAACGAACTCCCTGACTCCTGAACTAGGAGTTAAAGCTGTATTTTTTTTTTTTATAATTTCTAAGCAAGTGCTTGACTACGATCCCACCTGATGTTAAGTGGAAATGCAGTCCTGGATGGTAAGGCGCACTAGCTTAGTAAATGCCTAGTCACTTTACTCTTGAAAATACCCACATTGTAATCAGAAGGAAAGACAGACGCGGGCAAAGTATTCCAGTCCTTTGCTGTACGAAGAATGAAAGACGAAACAAATCGCTTCGTTCGGGTTTGAGGGATGTTCACAACAAAAGGATGAAATCCCGCAGTGCGTCTAGAAGTCCGATGGTGGAAAGGGTGTATCTCAGGAATCAGTGGGAGAGCCACTGCCATACATCAATTTCATTTCAAATTTAATTTAACAAACAAAGAAAAATATTCATTTAACAGGGATATAAAAGATTTAAAAGAAAAATGAAATAAATATTCGTATATAAATAAATAAATGTGGACGTGTGTGTGTGTAAGATGTGTGGTATTTATATTTTAAGCATAATTTCTTCCGTCTGCTTATAATCGAGCGACAACGGCCAGTTTTTAATTTTGGCTTTCATTTTATATGTGTTCTGTGGATGAAAGTTTAAGATCTTGTTAATTTTATTATAAAGATGGATAGCAAGATAGCCATGTTGTCTTTTAGCGAAAGATGTTCGGACAAGGCATGGGGCTATGACGTTCGTAGGACGTCTTCTTTCTGTGTTGTGTACATTGAACGGAGATATGCGGTGTTGTTTACATAAGACGTGTAATATATACAACTGCCGAACGGTTAGAACCTCACAGTTATTGTAAAGATTTCGTGTTGGAAATCTGTGAATGATCTTTGAGCTCTCTCCAACCGAATCATAATGGTTTTGTAAGTACCACCCCAGGCCCGAATGGCATATGTGATTACAGATTGGGCCAGGGCATAATATATTGTGCGGAGTGCTTTGAATTCACAAACATGTGTCAAGTGTTTGAAAATCCAGATGAGTTTTCTGATTCCGGTTGCACTTAGGTCTATATGGCTCTTCCAGTTAATTTTTTCGTCCAAGCTGACTCCCAGATAGTATAATGTTTATAAATCTATACTTTTTAGGTAACATTCAAATACATCCGCCGACAGACGCCACCAAACAGATGCTTATACTGAGGTACCTCACCCCAATGGGTGAATATCAGGAGGTAATATACTGTGAATTATTTTTTATAGTACACTAGCGTACCCAGCCCGCTTCGCCGGGCTAGATTTTGCTTTATTTTATTTAAACAATAAACTTACATCATTAAATATTTAATTTAACTCTCACAATATATTACAATTATTCATTTCTCTCCGTATTCATTGTCTTCTCGAGCGGGTGATGATCATTACCTACACCCATGTACATGCAGTATACTCCATTGTACTTCAATATGGTTCATAATTACATAAGTATACACAACGCATCATCAAGATCATCACCTCATCCATGTACATATCAGCAGCATCAGTAAACGGATACATTAGCGGCGCCATAACTTACCTTGAATACTTCAAAATCCTTAATTATTATCTATAATATTCTTCAGTATACTTCAATGGAATATTCCATTGTACTTCAATATGGTTCATAATGACATAAATATACACAACGCATGTGTCAATACAAATTTGTGTTATAGAACAATAGAATATCATCATAGTTAATGAAAGCTGTATTTGACAGTTCAAAAAGAGGAGTGCTCCGATCGTCACCAAACTTTACAGGATTACTCGCCAGGTCAATCTGAAGATTCCCTGAAATTTTCACTGAAATCGGTCCAGCCATTTCGGAGCTTATATGAAAAAAACCCACACATTTTCTCTTTTATATATATATATATATATAGATTTACATTTATAAAAACAAAAAGCGACATCAAATTGAACCAAGATCTGTTTTTATTACCGAATTAATTATTTCTTAATTCTTTATTTGCACATAGTAAAATAGTACAAATAGTCGGACTTAATGCCAGAAGGCGTTCTCTGCCAGTCTAGTTTTGACTTGTGTAGAGACAAAGTCACGGGTGCAAGCTAGGTGAAAAAATCTAGATGATGTATTCTATATTGTTTTGGACAGTTCCTATCGCACGTGTTCGAGCAGAACGCGCTGGGTCTGATCCTGGGCTACCTGAACGTCAGGGAGTCCGGGACTCGAGGCTCGCCTTCGAAGCACTAAAGTACCTCGCGGCGCTGCTCTGCCACAAGAAGTTCTCAATAGACTTCATCAACATGGGCGGCTTGCAGGTGAGGAATATTCTTTACAATACTCCGGGTATACCTTGAAGTGCTTTCTATTATTTATATCGGATTGCACCACTTACAAGATTTATTTCTTTAATAAGATACACAGACAGCATTACAAAAACATATATTGTAATAATAATCACATTTACAAACTAAGTCCTGTTGTGTATGCCAATTACCAGCCCTGTAGTTCTGGGCTCTCAAGAATAACACTACGGTATCCCCTGCCTGTCGTACAAGACGACTAAAAGGGGCCTCGGGTTCACTGGGCGACAAGGGTGGGGGCCTGCGTCGTCCACCAAAGTGGACCCGGGAAGAAGGCGACATCGGCTGGCCCCTGTCGCCTTGCGCTGCGAGGGCACAGGGGAGGAGGGAGTAACCTCCCCTCGGGACGTGCTCTCCTTGAGCACAGTGCAGAGGGGCTCCGGTGCTTTCCACGTGAGATGCCGGAGCCCCTCGTCATGCACCGAGGAAAGGGCCACCGGGGAGGTTTTAGTGGTTTAGTTAAAAAATGCCAATTACACAACATGATCAGGCATCTGCCATCGGTGGAGTGGACCTGTCACTCCTGAGCGTCGTTTACGCGATGCTCTCCGTCGTGTCGACTGAAATATGACTTGTAACAATTAGATGAGAAATAACGAAAATAGGATTTTCAAAATTGACACTTTTTTGTATTGTAAAAAAATTCTTTTGAGTAAATTTTTTTTGAGTAAATTTCGATTTTCTTTTGAGTAAAACGATTTTCTTTTATTTGAGGAGTGTAACTATATATTGCAACAGTTAGAGAAGGCAGAAGAAGTAACTACATTTAGTTAAGATCGACACTGGAAAGCAAAAACGTTGTAAGTGACACATATGGTCATTTTCACTTTTTTACGTCGTTGGAATCAGAGTAAAGAGACGCGTCGAATGAAATATGACTTGTAACAATTAGATGAGAAATAGCGAAAATATGATTTTCAACATTGACACTTCTTTTATCTTTTGTATTATAAAACGATTGTCTTTTAGTAAAACTCTAGGTTAATGTCGTGGTACAATACTTATTCAGCAATAAATAATAAATATTGTGTCCAAAAACGACAGCTCTAGGTCCACAAACACGAAAGTTATATTTTTTTTTTAAGTTGAAATGTTTTTCGTCTCTGGTGAACAATTTCATTTTTGTGGGTTACTACGTTTTTGTTTTCCAGCGTCGATATATAGATATTTATGCACAAACTTTGTTATTGATAATAATATATCGCCAATAGCCTAATGGTTTAGGGCACGGTCTGCGAACCGTAAAGTCGTAGGTTGGAATCCACCATTCCACTATTAACGTGAACCATCTAGCTCAAACTTAACCTCATTTGGAATGGTTAACAAGAATGTAGTGAACTTAATAAAAATATGCCGTAGTAGTGGCATGAAGATGGCGTGAGCTGATGCTGTGCTCAAGTTATCTGATATCGCTACATTTCCCAATGACAATGCACTATGAAACCAAGTTATTACAAATCCATTGACATTTTCCTAAATGCATCCCATTGGAAGATATTATGTTTAACAAAGATAACAAATAGCAATAAATACAACAATACTGGATTTTCAGTGGTATGCCATTGGAGACATAGACATTTATTTATTGGCATCACAATACAAAAACACATCACAGGCAGAATATAACACACATTAAAAAATAATGAAAAATAGACAAAACATAGTTAAAGTTACACGGACAAATAATACAACACATATGACGCCAATATCGGACACCGTCTCAGCATATGCTGTCGCTAGGATAAGACAGCGCTGATTTTCAGCGGTGCCCGGGACTGCCTATAGACGTGCGCGCGCAATACTACTTTTATATGGAATTTATACAAACAATAAGAGTACAATAAATATGATACATAAATAAAACAATTATGAGATTAATATATATTATATACAATAAAATAATAGATGAAAAATTTCATAAATAAATATATTATTGAGTCAAAAATAAACTAAAATAAATAATATGATAATTAAACGTATAAAGTTTAAATTATATAATAAGATAAATTATTATTAGGATACAGTATGTTTTCTATAATAGAATTGATTTGCAGAAATTCCTCGAAGTGCCGCGGCCGTCGGTGGCTGCGACGGGCGTGTCCATCTGTCTGTATTACCTGGCGTACTGCGAGGACGCCATGGAGAGGGTCTGCCTGCTGCCGCGCACCACGCTGGCCGACCTCGTCAAGTGAGTTATATACTATCACATTTGAACTCGTTGTTAAGGCATACTTACCTTTGTTGACGGGCCAGGGGCAGAAGAGAATTTTTTTTTGTTGACGGGGGGGGAAATCGTCAACAAGCTTCCCCGCCTTCTGGTGGGTGGTGGGAAGGCGGCGGTTATGTGGGGCTTTTACCCACTAAACCGCCCCCCCACGGGGGCCCTTCCTCGATGCAAAGTGAGGGGCTCCGGGATCTCCAGAGGAACGCACTGTGCTCTTAGAAGAGCACGTCCCGGGGGAGGTCACTCACTCCCCTCCTGTGCCCTCGCAGTGGCGTTGGTTCACTGAACCCGAGGCCCCTTTTAGTCGCCCTCTACGGCAGGCAGGGGATACCGTAGTCTTATTCTACGAGCCCAGACCTACAGGGCTGAAAAACAATTATTATATATTAAATATTCATGTCGCCCTCGGAAAGCTTACGCGTACATAGTAACCGTCCAAGCCGAGATTACCCCTCACCGGGAAGACCCTTGTGTCGAGTTACTAGCTAATAGAGGTTCAGGCTAAGCGACCTAAGAGCTATGCCACCTCTCAATCCGAGATCCGTGAAGCAAAGGCCATCTTCTCTATACAATCTGTGTATTCATTTAAAAAAATGCTTTACAGATACGCGCTGTGGCTGTTAGAGTGCTCGCACGACTCTGGCCGCTGCCACGCGACCATGTTCTTCGGCCTGTCATTCCAGTTCCGTGTCATCCTCGAGGAGTTTGACAATCAGGCGAGTACAATACGACACATTTTTAGCATTTGCAATATGTCCAGGCACAAAACTGGTGTAATACAAATAGTTATTTTTTAATTTGTCTACCAAAATATACACTAGAAATAATTTATATGGAAAAACAACGGTCAGCTAGTATTTAACTCTCTGCTCATGCCCATCATTGACTATGCTGATGTTTGCTATACAGATATCAATGAAACACTTCTCGTTAAACTTGAGCGATTACTTAATCTATGTATAAGGTTTATCTTCGGAACACGTAATTATGACCATGTGTCACACTGCCGGGCTCAGCTGAAGTGGCTCAACATCCGCAACAGGAGAGATGTACACAACCTTACCATGTTATATAACGTAATTCATAACACTTGGTCACCAGAATATCTTCGTGAGCGCTTTGTACTCAAACAGTTCATCGGCCGCGAACCGCGAACCTTCTATAACAAATTTTTAACCCGAATGTCACACGAATTTCTATGGCAATTCTTTTACCTGTACAGCTATAAAACTATGGAATAGTTTGCCGATTGAGATCAGGGAGGCTTCGTCAACTAATGTCTTTAAATCGCGTGTATCTGAATACTTTCTACGCAAACAATGAAAAATTACAAACTGCTATATTTATTGTCGTTATATATATTCCATGTGTATGTATATTATTACATTTATATAGAAGTATCTATTTATGTATATGTAAATGTATATTTATTTATTTATATAGTAGTTTTAAAACGCTATTTTTAGCGGTACTATCCTTAGCCTGCTCTTAACCACTAAAGGTTAGCTGGAAGAAAATGCTACATAGCATTAAGTTCGCCTTTGTACATATTCTTTGGTGCAATAAAGGATTTAGTTTTTCTAACATTTAGTTTTTACTTGAATTTATTATTCATATATTAATGTAAAATGTGAGCAATGAAGACTATCTAGTACTAATATCTCTCCACTGCAGGACGGTCTGCGCAAGCTTTACAACGTGATCTCAACCCTGCCAATACTGGGCTCTGATGAGGAGGAGTCCCGGGTGTCGGAAGACGAGACCTGTGCGGCGAGGCAGATCGTCAGACACGTCTGCGTTGCTCTAAGGAGGTAGTAATACTTTTTAGATTTGATTTTATTTAGTTTATTTAAGGTAACGGTTCAAGCCAGGCTCCCATAAAGGTAAGTAGGCAAGGATCACGGACTTCCATTTATTATGATGCTGTACACACCTGTTTCTTTTTTATTTTTGTATTTTAGACATAGACATTTTATTTATTGGCATCACAATACAAAAACACATCACAGACAGAATTTACCACACATTAAAAAATAATGAAGAATAGACAAAACACAGTTAAAGTTACACGGACAAATAATACAAAACATATGATGCCAATATCGGACATCGTCTCAGCACATGCTGTCGCAAGGATGCGACAGCGCTGATTTTCAGCGGTGCCCAAGACTACTTAAAGACATGCGCGAGCAATACTACTTTTATATGAAATTTATACAGACAATAAGAGTATAATAAATATGATACATGAATAAAACAGTTATGAGATTAATATATATTATATACAATAAAATAATAGATGAAAAAATTTCATAAATAAATATATTATTGAGTCAAAAATAAACTAAAATAAATAATATGATAATTAAACGTATAAAGTTTAAATTATATAATGAAATATTGAAAATATTGGAAACAACAAGCCACCGATATCAAGGGGATAATTTTAATGGGTAATTCAAATGTGATTTAATGGGATATTTACAAATTGATGAGATAAACAAATTATTGGGGTGGCGTTACCATCTGTTTCTGTTTTATGATGACGGGAGAGAAATCTTTAACAAGAGACCCCACATTATGGAGGGAAGGCGCGGTTATGTAAGTTTCTTACCCACTAAAACCACGCCAGTGCATGGTGAGGGGCTCCGGGATCTCCAGTGGAACGCACCGGATCCCCTCTGCACTGTGCTCTTCGATCAACCAAATTGTTACTAAGCCATCTCCTTTTTTAGTCAAGCAATAGTCAGTTAAGTCTATGCGCTATTCTAGATTATAGTCTCTATGCCAAATTTCATCCTAATTCATATTTATATATATACATATATATATATATATATATATATATATGTATATACATATATTTGTTTACGTTGACAGAATCATTGACATTTGGGTGTGTAGCAGTTCAGCATTCGGCCATAAGAGGGAGCCACGAGTGGGACAAAGAAAGAAACGTGTTATTTCTCGATCGGAGTGGGAAATATACAATTCATTAAAACTCAATTCAAATTTGAAAAACTTGATAGATAATCTTATTTTTATATATAGGTCTGATACCTTTTTTTGTTTAAACGTTGTTCAGTTTATTAAATTTCACGTCTGTTATCTGGAGAGGTAGGCAGAGATCTCGGACTTCCACTTAGTACTAATGTCATCTTTACATAATCGTTGATCAGGTGCCCTTTGCCTGCTCCTTTGGTCAATATAAAGAAACTTACGTTAATGTAGAATCTCCTATTCGCGTGAAGATTCAAGCTTGAAGTGTTTATCAGCTACTCTTCCCTCAGGTACCTGGAGGCGCACTTGAGGCTGCGAGCAGCCCAGGTCGCGCGTCAGCAGGGCGACAACATCCCGGAGCCGCCGCCCTACAAGGTATCATACAAACACACTGATTTCTCATATTTACAAGAAGCAACCGACCGAGTTGTGGTTCGAAATGCTGACTCTCCAAGCCAAGGTGGGTGTAACCTCTCACCGGGGGGGACCCTATTTTTTTTATTATTTTTTTTTTTAGCTAGTTCCCCCAACGTGGGTGGTTAGGGATGTTTTCACTCATCACTTTCTTCCATCTCTTGTAAACACACACACAAAGAAATATACTTTACAGTCACTCTTATTGTCTATCTTCTATTTCTATATTATTTTACTTTTACTGTTGCACTTATTATTATTACTATTTTATTCTTACACTTTTACTCTATTAAATTTTTCTTTTTCACTTCTTCTTCTTTTCTTTTATTATACAATTCTGTTACTCTTATTATCTATATTTTCCTCTTCTATTACATTTTATTTACTTACTATTTTATACATTTTCTTATACTCTACTTTATTCTATGTTTGGGCTCTCTACAACTCTTGGGGGGGAGGAGGGAGGGGACCCTTGTGTCGAGTTACTAGCGATAGAGGTTCAGGCTAAGCGACCTAAGAGCTATGCCACCTCTCAATCCGGTGAAGCTGTCAAGGCCAGTATTTATTCTGTGTCGGTTCAATTCGATTAAATAAAACCTTTTTTACACCCAACCAAGTTCTTTTTGGTTTTTTGCTACAGGAACAAATAAATATTTTTACCAATTACATAAATAGACTTAGAATTAGATTATTAGAGTGTAATAGACATTGGGGTATTGGCTTATGATCTATTGTTGGTGTTCGTTATCCGGATAGGCAGAGAAAGGCATATGAAACCATTGTTAACTGGAGAATGTGTATTGACTTTAAAATTTTCGTGGACTGTGTGGATACTATACTATGAAATATAATTACACAGCGACATCTAGTGCCGACGCTTCGCATTTAATGTACAAAAAAAATTGTTGCGAAATAAATACATACAATTGTAAACAGTTGGTCTCACGATGTCACAACGTGTACACTTTCCAGGCGTCAAAGTCGTCACCGGAGGAGATACAGGAGCAGATAGAGCTGCTGCAGGGCGTGGCGTGGTCGCGTTGGGCGCCTGTGGACGAGCTGCTGGGGCTGGGGGGAGTGGCGCTGCTGCTGCAGGTGGTGGGATACGCGTACGAGTGGAACTTTAACGGCAGGTATTGTAGACTGGCCGGGGACTGACTCTCTGAGGACACGATTGGCCCGCTGTGTTTACAATGTGTATTCAATTTACGGGTTTAATTTAACAAAAATCAGTGATAGCCTTTTTTCTCATGACGCGGGGTGGGTTGAAGGGTGAGGGGGGAGAAAGCGAGGTATTTTCGTGAGGATTTCCCATTGTGTGAGGTTCTTACTCATGCATGGCGAGGGGCTCCAGGGTCTCCAGTGAAACGCAGCAGAGCCCATCTGTATAGCGCTCTGAAGCACGTCCCGGGGACATAAAGCTCTCATCCAGCACCCTCGCAGTGCTAAGGCGACATGGGCAGGGGATACCATAGTCTTATTCTATGAGTCTAGAACTACGGGGCTAGATAGCAGTGATAGCCTAAGCTAAGCGGTTCGATTTACGATTTAATGGTTGTGGGTTCAAAACTGAGTCATGTACTATGGATTACCGTTTTTTCAGGTTTTTAAGTACAAAAAAATGATTTATATATTTAGACGGAACTAGGCGACTTTTATTAGTGGGTGCCAGGCGTGGTACAAAAGCTACATCCAGCTAACGACAGCACGTTGCAGGGCGGAGACGGTGCGCTCGGCGCTGGACGTGATTTCGGTGTGTTGCGTGGCGCCGCGCGTGCAGCTGCTGCTGACTGAGAAGATCGACATGCGGGACGCTGATCTCACCACCGGCGTCAACATCGTACTGGGTACCCTTCACATATAGATATTTTTTTTTAATACTTATTTTTTGAAATTAAACTAAAAAATAAAAGTAAAGTTACCTAAATTCCCACCAAGCTGAAAGTCGGTAAGATTGTTTAAAATATCATTAAAAACAACATTTGAAAGTTTCCTAGCTTCCCTCTGTAAGGAAAAAAAATATTCAAGGTCAAAAATGAGTTTTTCGCCATTTTCAGCAAAACGGGTAAGTTTTATCATAAAAATACCTCAGACAAAAATTGTAGATCATAAAATTATCTACAAAAAATGTATTAATACTTTTTTGTCTACGAGCCACCGTTTTTTGAGATATAACGATTCAAAAAGTTGTAATCGTCATAATATGCTTGAGTGTATAACTGAAAGGCTGTAACTTTACTATCTTTTTTTTAATACTAAAAACTCACGTTTGCTTTCTATCTCGCTTGATGGTAAATAAAAATAAATTTTCCAGGAGCTGCGGACGGGGAGATAGTGCCGGAGCCCGAGGTGCAGAAGGCAGCGCTCAACGTGCTCGTGAACTGCGTCTGCGCACCCGTCCACAGGGTATTTATTAGCATACAATAAAAAGTGTACAAAATGGCGGACTTAATTCCAAAAGTTCTTTGTTACACCTTGGAGCCCAATCATAACAACTTAGATGTAGTAGTTAAACATACGTACTATGCGTAACGTCATTACATACTTCGTAACGCTTGGACCGCAGACATTTGTGATCTTTGTCAGTCGGTCAGTATGTTCGTTACGTACCACGTGACCGTTTGAGTAAGAACGCTTTATAATGTTTAACTTTCCCCCCAATGATATACCAATTTCTCTTCTTCTCAAAGTGTTGCGTCTCTTGCGAGGCGAAACTGATGGGCGGAACTCGCAATTCCGGTCCACTCTCTTATGTTCCGCAGCCATCACTTCTTTCTACGACCAACACTTCTTTTGCCAGCGACTTTGCCCATCAAAATAAGTTGAAGAAGGTCGTATCTCTCGTGCCTCAGCGTGACCTGGATACGACACTTATCTTATTTCAATTTTACGGTAGCAAAACCAATTTCTATGGAAATTTATTTACCTGTAGCGCCACTAAACTATACTTGCCGATTGAGATCAGCAAGGCTTTTTTTTTGTTGACGGCGAGGAAATGTTCATAAAGATACCCCGCCTTTTGGGGGGAAGGCGGCGGTTATGGGGGGGTTCTTACCCACTCAAACCTCCCCGGTGGCCCTTTCCTCGGTGCATGACGAGAGGCTACGGGATCTCACGTGGAACGCACCGGAGCCCCTCTGCACTGTGCTCAAGCAGAGCACGTCCCGGGAGGGAGGTTACTCCCTTCCCCCTGTGCCCTCGCAGCGCAAGGCGACACGGGCCAGCCGATGTCGCCTTCTTCCCGGGTCCACTTTGGTGGACGACGCAGGCCCCCATCCTTGTCGCCCAGTGAACCCGAGGCCCCTTTTAATCGCCTTGTACGACAGGCAGGGGATACCGTAGTCTTATTCTTGAGAGCCCAGAACTACAGGGCTATCAGCAAGGCTTCGTTCAACCTTGTAACCGATTTCAAAAAAAGTAGGAGGTTCTCAATTAGTCTGTATTTTGGAATCGATTTTGATGATTCATTTTTTATTTTGTGCTTCCCGTTTGGTCCTGACAATGGAATCCATGAGAAACCCATTTAAGTGTTGAATTTGCATCAAGTATGTGCGCCACAAATGGACGGATAGCTCAATCACTCACCCTCCGATGGTTTGCAGGCTGGCACATCTACTACACGGTTCTCCATCACCGGCTCCAGTAAAAAGAAGACTGCGCTCAAGTCCTACGAGGATCTCATACAGAAGGTGTGGGAGAGTGTTCGCACCAACAACGGCATCATGGTAATAATATAATTATTGTAAACACCGCGCGCTAACTGTTAAAGTTAAAATTTACAGCCTATATATATATATATAAATATAATATGTCCCACTTTTGGGCGCTGGCCTTCTCTGGAAGAGAGTATAAGGGCATAGTCCACCACGCACACCTAGTGCGGATTGACAGACTACGCATATGTTAGATTTCTAACACATGTATAGTTAGCGCGCGAGTTGAATGCAGAGCTCAGAAATGTGACCTTATTCAATTTGAATGTATTTTTTATTTCGTATTCTGAAATAATTATTAAAAATGTGTGATAAATATTGTTTTTTTTTGTAAAATGGCAAACTTAAAGAATTATTTAAATCTTCGATAGATTTATATACATACACATTGCAACCGCATTCCTGAGCTCTGCATTCAACTCACGCGCTATCTATAGGTTTCCTCACGATGTTTTCCTTCACCGCCGAGCGCGTGGTAAATCAGCACATAAAATTACAACAACAAATTTATTGGTGCCGCACCGGGGATCGATCCAGGGTTGCTAGCGTACTACGCAACTTGAGCTAACAGCCCGGACCCTGAGCTACCAAGGCTCATAAATAGTTGTATCTTGCGTCGGTTTCCTCAATACTGAGGGCCGTGACCATCTCGCGGGAATAGTCTTTGGTGATCCGTTTTCCTCTGTCTGCAGCCGGCAGTGGTGCGAATTTGGTTAGTCCAGTGTGTCGGGCTTCGACCTTCCGGTCTTGTCCCGTCAATTTTTCCTGTTACATGCAGCTTTCCAAGTTGTCAATGTTTTTTCTGACAAATCAAAGTGTTCCAGTATCCTGCGTAGGCATATGGTGGACAGCCAAATAGTTGTATAATAGTAGAAAATATATTTCTTTATTATACAATTTCCAGGTGCTGTTATCTCTGATGCTGATCAAAGCGCCAATCACGGACGCGGACCGGCTGCGCGGGCTGGCTTGCAGGGCGCTGGCGGGGCTCGCGCGCTGCCCCACCGTGCGTCAGATCATCTCCAAGTTGCCGCTCTTCACCACCTCGCAGATACAAAGTGAGAAATACCATGTCTTTCATTATTCATACGACAAAGGACTGGAATAGTTTGCCCGCGTCTGTCTTTCCCTCAGATTACAATATTTTCAAGAGTAAAGTGAACAGACATTTACTAAGCTAGTGCTCCTTACCATCTCGGACTGCATTTCCACTTAACATCAGGTGGGATCGTAGTCGAGCATTTGCTTAGAAAGTATTAAAAAAAAGTAATGAGGTAACAAATATAAAGAAAATCTTCTTGCTAAACTTGTTTCAATGTCGTTGCAGCATTGATGCGAGATCCTATCCTGCAGGAGAAGAGACAGGAGCACGTGATGTTCCAGAAGTACGCGCTCGAGTTGCTGGAGCGCGTCTCCGGGAAGAGCAAACACATGGGCGCTGAGTTTGAGACTTCATTAGCTAATATACATAGAGTAAGACAATATGACATCTTATATATAAAAGTGTGTGTGTATGTTCCATATAGGCTTCGAAACGGCTGGACCGATTTCAATGAAACTTTGACCTGATGAGTAATCCTGTAAAGTTTGGTGACGATCGGAGCACACCTCTTTTTGTACTGTCAAATACAGCTTTTATTTACTTTGATACTACTAGTATGGGTATGATATTGTATTTACTGATATGTACATCACCCGCTCGAGATGATGCATACGGAGAGAAATGAATAATTTAGTATATTGTGAGAGTGAAATTAAATATTTAATGATGTAAGTTTATTTTTAAATAAAATAAAGCTAAATCTAGCCCCACGAAGCGGGCTGGGTACGACAGTAATACAATTATTATAATACGTGTATAAATAGTTATTAGATTTATGTATGTAATAGATGAACAAATTTTCATAAATAAATATATTATTAAATTAAAATAATAAACGTATTGTAATTGTCGCAGGCAAACGTGGTGGCGCAGACCAGGATCAACTACAACGAGCGACAGCTGCTGCAGCTGGTGGCGGCGCACCTGGCTGCGAGGGGGCTGCGAGAGAGCGCGGCCGCCTTGCAACGGGAGGCACGTCTTCCTGCCCCCGTGGCAGTCGCCCCCGCACCTCCACCGCCCCCGGTCTACACACCCTCAACACCAGTGCGGGTAGGTGAACAACTCTATACCAAATTCTCTGGGATGAATCACTCAATTTTTTGATTTTGCTTTATTTTATTTAAACAATAAACTTACATCATAAAATATTTAATTTAACTCTCACAATATATTAAATTATTCATTTCTCTCCGTATTCACTCTCTTCTCGAGCGGGTGAAGATCATTACCTACACCCATGTACATATCAGTAAATACATTATCATTCTTATCATTTATAAAAAAACATATCGGGTTCAAGTTAATGTCAGAAATAAAAGTACGACGTATGGCTTGTTTGACAATTCAAAAAGTTGAGTGCTCCGATGGTCACCAAACTTCACAGGATTACTCGCCAGGTCAATCTGAAGATTCTCCTGAAAGTTTCATTGAAATTGGTCCAACCGTTTCGGAGCCTATTTGGAACATACCGACACACTTTCTCTTTTATATATACCTTATCTATACGTATAACTTTGCACCACTTTTTATGTTGTTGTCTGCAGCCTCGGCTGTCGATGTCGCGGCCTAGCAGCACTGGCTCGCTGCACCGAGACAGCTTGGAGCACAACCACCACACCATGCACGTGGACGGAGACAGCCCGCTGCCGCCCGTCATCAAACTAAGGTGAGCTATGTATGAACGAACCTACGCTGTCATTTTCTGACCTGAATCCAGCCCTGTAATCCTGGGCTTCTAGAATAAGGTTACGGTATCCCCTGTCTGTTGTAGAAGGCGTTTAAAAGGGGCCTCGGGTTCACTGGGCGTTAAGTATGGGGGTCTTTGTCGTCCGCTGTAGTGGAGCCGGGAAGAAGGCGAAATCGGATGGAACGTGTCGCCTTGTTCTGCAATGACACAGGGGAGAGGGATTACCTTTACCTCTCCTTCAACATGTTCGAGCACAGTGCGGGGCAATTGCGCGTTCCTCTGGAGATCACGGAGCTCCGAGGTTTTAGTGGATAAAAATCCCACATAATCTCGCCTTCCTCCCAGAAGGCGGGATATCTTGTTGAAGATTCCCCGATAACTAAAAACAAAAAGCCTGTACCATTTTCTGGCACAAGGGTGACAGTTTTCTTCGGCTTGTAGTGACGGGGGCTTATTAGTTGAAACGCGTTTTATAAGAACCTACATGATAGCCCGAGATTATCTGTACGGAGTGGGATCGACGAGAGTAGGCCTGGAGTTTGTGGAGGGTGAGGATAACACACAGCAAGACCACCCTTCTATAAGCAAAACCTGGGCCTATCATTGGGACGACCTGGTTAATTCTTACATAAGGAATATTCGTGATTTTGTTAGACTTTTTGATATTTTTTAGACAATGATTTCTTGTATGAATCTATATATATATAAAAGAGAAAGTATGTGGGTTTGGTTCCTTATAAGGTTCTAAACGGCTGGACCGATTTCAATGAAATTTTTAAGGAATCTTTAGATTGACCTAGTGAGTAATCCTGTAATGTTTGATGACGTATTTTTATCCGATAGTAACTTGAGCCCGATATGTTTTTGTATAAATTATAAGAATGATATTGTATTTATTGATATGTAAATGGGTGTAGGTAATGATCTTCACCCGATCGAGAAGAGAATGAATACGGAGAGAAATGAATAATTTAATATATTGTCAGAGTTCAATTACATATTTAATGATGTAAGTTTATTGTTTTAATAAAATAAAGCAAAATCTAGTCCGGCGAAGGCGTCCCCAAACCTCACTTATGTAAAAGAAACTCTATTATTTTAATAGGAAGGTCCAAAATAGTCCAGCAAGCGGGCAGCCCTCGGAGCACAAGCGCTCCCTCCAGAAACAGCTGAGCGCTGCGGGCGGAGAGCGGGCGGTGTCCCCTCCCCGGGTCACGCTCCACTCCATCATCACCGAGTACCTGTACAACCAGCACGCGCTCTGCAAGAACCCGGTCGTCACCTGTCCACAGTTCAATTTGTTTGAGTGAGTGTACACATCACTTCTACAACGCTGTGTTGATCTGTAATCGAAGAAACCAATTTAAAGTTTATCATGACATTTTCATTATTTTATTTTCATTATCAAGACAAGTCAGAGCTATGAACGTTACATACAGAAAAATAAATGTTATTATTTTATATATATAATATAATATATATATATATATATATATATAGATGAAGCTAAAGTTTTGCTTCAGTCTAAAGTACATTCGTTTTTGTTTATCTTCTTTTTCATATTTAGTTGATAGCAATAAAGAAAACGTATATATACGTAAAGAGTACATAATCGTCCGCAGGCCTCACAAGTGTCCGGAGCCGTCGTCGGTGGGCACGCTGGCGTCGCTTTATGGCGCGCGGCCTGATGGTTAAATGCGGCGGCGTTTCGCTTCATATTGGCCGCGCCCGCAAACTCGTCTTCGGCATTACGCGCACTTCGCGCCCGTGCGCACGCTGCGTCTGCAGGACGATGAGGCGTTCTTCACGCACACCATATTCCACGTGAGACTCTAACAGCCCGATTCACCGATTTGAAACGTGAACCTGCCTGAACTTATATTAGACTGGCAGTCTTATTATAAAAAAATTCAATATTCCCTGTTGAGTACGTTAAGGTAGCCTTTGGTTCGCAGGGTATAGGTCGTTGACAAGAAACACAACAAGCACTCATGTGTGCGTCTCGCTCTCAACTGCGAGTCAATTTAATTATATAATGTTTCTCTTTCACTCATGTGTACGTCTCACTCTCACATACAAGTCAATTTGATTATATAGTGTTTCTCTTTTACACATGTGTGCGTCTCGCTCTCAAATACAAGTCAATTTGATTATATAATGTTTCTCTTTTACACATGTGTGCGTCTCACTCTCTAATACAAATCAATTTGATTATATAAAGATTCTCTTTTACACATGCGTGCGTCTCGCTCTCACGGACAAATCAATTTGATTATATAGTGTTTCTCTTTCACACATGTGTGCGTCTCACTCTCAGATAGAAGTCAATTTGATTATATAATGTTTCTTTTTTACACATGTGTGCGTCCACGCTCTCACGTGCAAGTTAATTTGATTATATAGTGTGTCTCTTTTACACGTGGGTGCGTCTCACTCTCACATACAAGTCAATTTGATTATATAATGTTTCTTTTTTACACATGTGTGCGTCCATGCTCTCACGTGCAAGTTAATTTGATTATATAGTGTGTCTCTTTTACACGTGGGTGCGTCTCACTCTCACATACAAGTCAATTTGATTATATAATGTTTCTTTTTACACATGTGTGCGTCCATGCTCTCACGTGCAAGTTAATTTGATTATATAGTGTCTCTTTTACACGTGGGTGCGTCTCACTCTCACATACAAGTCAATTTGATTATATAATGTTTCTTTTTACACATGTGCGTCCACGCTCACGTGCAAGTTAATTTGATTATATAGTGTCTCTTTTACACGTGGGTGCGTCTCACTCTCACATACAAGTCAATTTGATTATATAATGTTTCTTTTTTACACATGTGTGCGTCCATGCTCTCACGTGCAAGTTAATTTGATTATATAGTGTGTCTCTTTTACACGTGGGTGCGTCTCACTCTCACATACAAGTCAATTTGATTATATAATGTTTCTCTTTTACACATGTGTGCGTCCACGCTCTCACGTGCAAGTTAATTTGATTATATAGTGTGTCTCTTTCACACATGTGTGCGTCTCACTCTCAGATAGAAGTCAATTTGATTATATAATGTTTCTTTTTTACACATGTGTGCGTCCACGCTCTCACGTGCAAGTTTATTTGATAATATAGTCTGTCTCTTTCACACATGTGTGCGTCTCAATCTCACATACAAGTCAATTTGATAATATAATGTTTCTTTTTTACACATGTGTGCGTCCACGCTCTCACGTGCAAGTTAATTTGATAATATAGTGTGTCTCTTTCACACATGTGTGCGTCTCACTCTCACATACAAGTCAATTTGATAATATAATGTTTCTTTTTTACACATGTGTGCGTCCACGCTCTCACGTGCAAGTTAATTTGATAATATAGTGTGTCTCTTTCACACATGTGTGCGTCTCAATCTCACATACAAGTCAATTTGATAATATAATGTTTCTTTTTTACACATGTGTGCGTTTACGCTCTCACGTGCAAGTTAATTTGATTATATAGTGTGTCTCTTTTACACGTGGGTGCGTCTCACTCTCACATACAAGTCAATTTGATTATAATGTTTCTTTTTACACATGTGTGCGTCCATGCTCTCACGTGCAAGTTAATTGATAATATAGTGTCTCTTTTACACGTGGGTGCGTCTCACTCTCACATACAAGTCAATTTGATTATATAATGTTTTTTACACATGTGCGTCCACGCTCTCACGTGCAAGTTAATTTGATTATATAGTGTCTCTTTCACACATGTGTGCGTCTCAATCTCATACAAGTCAATTTGATAATATAATGTTTCTTTTTACACATGTGCGTCCACGCTCACGTGCAAGTTTATTTGATAATATAGTCTGTCTCTTTCACATGTGTGCGTCCACGCTCACGTGCAAGTTAATTTGATAATATAGTCTGTCTCTTTCACATGTGTGCGTCCATGCTCTCACGTGCAAGTTAATTTGATTATATAGTGTCTCTTTCACATGTGTGCGTCTCAATCTCACATACAAGTCAATTTGATTATATAATGTTTCTTTTACACATGTGCGTTTACGCTCTCACGTGCAAGTTAATTTGATTATATAGTGTGTCTCTTTCACACATGTGTGCGTCTCACTCTCACATACAAGTCAATTTGATTATATAATGTTTCTTTTTTACACATGTGTGCGTCCACGCTCTCACGTGCAAGTTAATTTGATAATATAGTGTTTCTCTTTCACACATGTGTGCGTCTCACTCTACATACAAGTCAATTTGATTATATAATGTTTCTCTTTTACACATGTGTGCGTCCACGCTCTCACGTGCAAGTCAATTTGATTATATAGTGTGTCTCTTTCACACATGTGTGCGTCTCACTCTCAGATAGAAGTCAATTTGATTATATAATGTTTCTTTTTTACACATGTGTGCGTCCACGCTCTCACGTGCAAGTTTATTTGATAATATAGTCTGTCTCTTTCACACATGTGTGCGTCTCAATCTCACATACAAGTCAATTTGATAATATAATGTTTCTTTTTTACACATGTGCGTCCACGCCTCACGTGCAAGTTAATTTGATAATATAGTGTGTCTCTTTCACACATGTGTGCGTCTCAATCTCACATACAAGTCAATTTGATTATATAATGTTTCTTTTTTACACATGTGTGCGTTTACGCTCTCACGTGCAAGTTAATTTGATAATATAGTGTGTCTCTTTCACACATGTGTGCGTCTCAATCTCACATACAAGTCAATTTGATAATATAATGTTTCTTTTTTACACATGTGTGCGTTTACGCTCTCACGTGCAAGTTAATTTGATAATATAGTGTGTCTCTTTCACACATGTGTGCGTCTCACTCTCACATACAAGTCAATTTGATAATATAATGTTTCTTTTTTACACATGTGTGCGTCCACGCTCTCACGTGCAAGTCAATTTGATTATATAGTGTGTCTCTTTCGCACATGTGTGCGTCTCAATCTCATACAAGTCAATTTGATTATATAATGTTTTTTACACATGTGCGTCCACGCTCACGTGCAAGTTTATTTGATAATATAGTGTCTCTTTCACACATGTGTGCGTCCATGCTCTCACGTGCAAGTTAATTTGATAATATGGTGTGTCTCTTTCGCACATGTGTGCGTCCACGCTCACGTGCAAGTTAATTTGATAATATGGTGTGTCTCTTTCACATGTGTGCGTCCACGCTCTCACGTGCAAGTTTATTTGATAATATAGTGTCTCTTTCACACATGTGTGCGTCTCACTCTCAGATAGAAGTCAATTTGATAATATAGTCTGTCTCTTTCACACATGTGTGCGTCTCAATCTCATACAAGTCAATTTGATAATATAATGTTTCTTTTTTACATGTGTGCGTCTCACTCTCAGATAGAAGTCAATTTGATTATATAGTGTGTCTCTTTCACATGTGTGCGTTTACGCTCTCACGTGCAAGTTAATTTGATAATATGGTGTGTCTCTTTCACATGTGTGCGTTTACGCTCTCACGTGCAAGTTAATTTGATAATATGGTGTGTCTCTTTCGCACATGTGTGCGTTTACGCTCTCACGTGCAAGTTAATTTGATAATATGGTGTGTCTCTTTCGCACATGTGTGCGTCTCAATCTCACATACAAGTCAATTTGATTATATAGTGTGTCTCTTTCGCACATGTGTGCGTTTACGCTCTCACGTGCAAGTTAATTTGATAATATAGTGTGTCTCTTTCACACATGTGTGCGTTTACGCTCTCACGTGCAAGTTTATTTGATAATATAGTGTCTCTTTCACATGTGTGCGTCTCACTCTCACATACAAGTCAATTTGATAATATAATGTTTCTTTTTACACATGTGCGTCCACGCTCACGTGCAAGTTAATTTGATAATATAGTCTGTCTCTTTCACACATGTGTGCGTTTACGCTCTCACGTGCAAGTTAATTTGATTATATAGTGTGTCTCTTTTACACGTGGGTGCGTCTCACTCTCACATACAAGTCAATTTGATAATATAGTGTCTCTTTCACATGTGTGCGTTTACGCTCTCACGTGCAAGTTTATTTGATAATATAGTGTGTCTCTTTCGCACATGTGTGCGTTTACGCTCTCACGTGCAAGTTAATTTGATAATATAGTGTCTCTTTCACACATGTGTGCGTCTCACTCTCACATACAAGTCAATTTGATAATATGGTGTGTCTCTTTCACATGTGTGCGTTTACGCTCTCACGTGCAAGTTAATTTGATTATATAATGTTTCTTTTTACACATGTGTGCGTTTACGCTCTCACGTGCAAGTTAATTTGATTATATAATGTTTCTTTTTTACATGTGTGCGTCTCAATCTCACATACAAGTCAATTTGATAATATAGTGTGTCTCTTTCACATGTGTGCGTCCACGCTCACGTGCAAGTTAATTTGATAATATAATGTTTCTTTTTACACATGTGTGCGTCTCAATCTCACATACAAGTCAATTTGATAATATAATGTTTCTTTTTTACATGTGTGCGTCTCAATCTCACATACAAGTCAATTTGATTATATAGTGTCTCTTTCACATGTGTGCGTCTCAATCTCACATACAAGTCAATTTGATAATATAATGTTTCTTTTTTACATGTGTGCGTCTCAATCTCACATACAAGTCAATTTGATAATATGGTGTGTCTCTTTCACATGTGTGCGTCTCAATCTCACATACAAGTCAATTTGATAATATAGTGTCTCTTTCACATGTGTGCGTCTCAATCTCACATACAAGTCAATTTGATTATATAATGTTTCTTTTTACACATGTGTGCGTCTCAATCTCACATACAAGTCAATTTGATAATATAGTCTGTCTCTTTCACATGTGTGCGTCTCAATCTCACATACAAGTCAATTTGATAATATAATGTTTCTTTTTACACATGTGTGCGTCTCAATCTCACATACAAGTCAATTTGATTATATAGTGTGTCTCTTTCGCACATGTGTGCGTCTCACTCTCACATACAAGTCAATTTGATTATATAGTGTGTCTCTTTCGCACATGTGTGCGTTTACGCTCTCACGTGCAAGTTAATTTGATAATATAGTGTGTCTCTTTTACACGTGGGTGCGTCTCACTCTCACATACAAGTCAATTTGATAATATAGTCTGTCTCTTTCACACATGTGTGCGTCCACGCTCTCACGTGCAAGTTAATTTGATAATATAGTCTGTCTCTTTCACATGTGTGCGTCCACGCTCTCACGTGCAAGTTAATTTGATAAAAACCCCACATAATCTCGCCTTCCTCCCAGGCGAGATATCTTGTTGAAGATTCCCCCGATAACAAAAAACAAAAAGCCTGTACCACTTTCTGGCGCAAGGGCGACAGCTTTCTTCGGCTTGTAGTGACGGGGGCTTATTAGTTGAAACGCGTTTTATAAGAACCTACATGATAGCCCAAGGGTATCTGTACGGAGTGGGATCGACGAGAGTGGCCCTGGAGTTTGTGGAGGGTGAGGATAACACACAGCAAGGCCACCCTTCTATAAGCAAAACCTGGGCCTAATTTCGGGACGACCTGGTTAATTCTTACATAAGGAATATTCGTGATTTTGTTAGACTTTTTGATATTTTTTAGACAATGATTTCTTGTTTGAATCTGTATATATATAAAAGAGAAAGTATGTGGGTTTGTTCCCTATAGGCTCCTAAACGGCTGGACCAATTTCAATGAAATTTTTAGGGAAACTTTAGATTGCCCTGGTGAGTAATCCAGTAATGTTTGATGACGTATTTTTATCCGATAGTAACTTGAGCCCGATATGTTTTTGTATAAATTATAAGAAAGATATTGTATTTATTGATATGTACCTGGGTGTAGGTAATGATCTTCACCCGCTCGAGAAGACAATGAATACGGAGAGAAATGAATAATTTAATATATTGTGAGAGTTAAATTACATATTTAATTATGTAAGTTTATTGTTTTAATAAAATTGTTTTAATAAAAATCTAGTCCGGCGAAGACGTCCCCAAACCTCACTTATGTAAAAAAAACTCTATTATTTTAATAGGAAGGTCCAAAATAGTCCAGCAAGCGGGCAGCCCTCGGAGCACAAGCGCTCCCTCCAGAAACAGCTGAGCGCTGCGGGCGGTGAGCGGGCGGTGTCCCCTCCCCGGGTCACGCTCCACTCCATCATCACCGAGTACCTGTACAACCAGCACGCGCTCTGCAAGAACCCGGTCGTCACCTGTCCACAGTTCAATTTGTTTGAGTGAGTGTACACATCACTTCTACAACGCTGTGTTGATCTGTAATCGAAGAAACCAATTTAAAGTTTATCATGACATTTTCATTATTTTTAATGTTTTAATGTGTGTTATATTCTGTCTGTGATGTGTCTTTGTATTGTGATGCCAATAAATAAATGTCTATGTCTATTTATTTAAAACAACAAAATTCACAGTATGTAACTTATTAATAACCTTTATCAAAGTCTTATCAATTCATCAAATTAGACGTAGTCACGTCAAAGGGTGAAATTGAAGCAAAATGAAAAGTGTTTCAACTCGGCAGCAGCTTCCAGCTGGACAACGAGGAGTACGTGGAGTTTTCAAGATGACGGACGAGCGGATCATCGGCACCAGGGCGAGACCGCCACCGTGTTCGACACGCGCACCGGCCGCGACCTGATGACCCTAACGCCGGTCATCAGCAGCCAATACGCCAAGAACCGCGCTACCTTCAACCCAACCGATGAGCTGGTGCTTTCAGGTAATACACACAAATGGAACTAGATTCTAAACTGGACAGGAGCCTGTATATAGAATTATTAATAATAAAAGTAGTATTGCGCGCGCACGTCTTTAGGTAGTCCGGGCACCGCTGAAAATCAGCGCTGTCGCATCCTTGTGACAGCATATGCTGAACGGTGTCGAAATTGGCATCATATGTTTTGTATTATTTGTCCGTGTAACTTTAACTGTGTTTTGTCCATCTTTCATTATTTTTAATGTTTTAATGTGTGTTATATTCTGTCTGTGATGTGTCTTTGTATTGTGATGCCAATAAATAAATGTCTATGTCTATTTATTTAAAACAACAAAATTCACAGTATGTAACTTATTAATAACCTTTATCAAAGTCTTATCAATTCATCAAATTAGACGTAGTCACGTCAAAGGGTGAAATTGAAGCAAAATGAAAAGTGTTTCAACTCGGCAGCTTCAATAACAGCCCTTTGCTTCTTATCCTTTATGACAGCATCGAAGTGTCTTAGGTGACCAGCTAATATTTGTTAATAATTGTCAGGCCAGCAGAGACGGTCTCCTGTTGCTTGCATCAGCAACGACCACGTGGCGCCCTCTCTCCGCGCTGTGGAACATGAAGGAGTTCGAACAACTGTTAGTACATTGTACACATGTATTGTTATAACATATGACTGTAATATTAAATGCACACACACCCGTCACCTAGGTGGGTAGGCAGTGACTAGTCGCTTAGTACCATCAATTTTGTGTCACACTACCGGACGTAGCTGAAGTGGCTCGACATCCGTAACTGGCGAAATGTACACACACCGTGATATATAATATACTAGCTGCGCCCCACGGTGTTACCCGCGGTTAAAAAGTATGTCCATGAGAACGGAACTAACCATAAAGCACACAACTGAACTATGCAAAAAATTCACAGTATGTAACTTATTAATAACCTTTATCAAAGTCTTATCAATTCATCAAATTAGACGTAGTCACGTTAAAAGGGTAAAATTGAAGCAAAATGAAAAGTGTTTCAACTCGGCAGCAGCTTCCAGCTGGACAACGAGGAGTACGTGGAGTTCTCCAAGATGACGGACGAGCGGATCATCGGCACCAAGGGCGAGACCGCCACCGTGTTCGACACGCGCACCGGCCGCGACCTGATGACCCTAACGCCGGTCATCAGCAACCAGTACGCCAAGAACCGCGCTACCTTCAACCCAACCGATGAGCTGGTGCTTTCAGGTAATACACACAAATGGAGACTAGATTCTAAACTGGACAGGAGCCTGTATATAGAATTATTAATAATAAAAGTAGTATTGCGCGCGCACGTCTTTAGGTAGTCCCGGGCACCGCTGAAAATCAGCGCTGTCGCATCCTTGTGACAGCATATGCTGAGACGGTGTCCGATATTGGCATCATATGTTTTGTATTATTTGTCCGTGTAACTTTAACTGCGTTTTGTCTATTTTTCATTATTTTTTAATGTGTGTTACATTCTGTCTGTGATGTGTTTTTGTATTGTGATGCCAATAAATAAATGTCTATGTTTATTTATTTAAAACAACAAAAATTCTGACATCAACCTACATGTCCTGGCAAAATTTTTCGAAGGCATGTGAAGTCTGCCAATCCGCACTAGGGTCTCGTGGCGATCTATAGCCCTAAACCTACAGAGAAGGCCTATGCCCAGCAGTGGGACATATATAAAGGCTGTAACTAGTAACTACTACTATAGCTATAAATGGACGTTTAAGTCTATCTAGTATTATAAAATAAACTTATATAACCGACAGATGGCGTGCTATGGGACGTGAACACTGGCAAGGAAATCCACAAGTTCGACAAGCTGAATCAGACGCACAGCGGCGTCTTCCATCCGAACGGTCTCGAGGTAAATCCTTTAAAGAGTTCTCTGCTGTTCTGTTTGAAGCATCAATAGCCTAATGGTTTAGGGTACAGTCTGCGAATCGTAAGGTCGTAGCTTGGAAACCACCATTCGACTATTGACGTGAACCATCTCCTTTTTTGTTGACGGGGAGGAAATCTTCACAAAGATACCCCGCCCTCTGTGGGAAGGCGGCGGTTATGTGGGGTTCTTATCCACTAAAACCTCCCCGTGGGCCTTTCCTCAATGCATGACGAGGCTCGGGATCTCACGTGGAACGCACCGGAGCCTGTGCCACTGTGCTCAAGGGGAGCACGTCGAGGAGGTTACTCTCTCCCCGTGCTAGTACAAGCTTAAGCTAAGTAGGAATGGTTAACAAGAATGTTAGTAAATTTAATGGTAAATTTATGAAAAAAAAAAGAAATATTGCTAGTAATATTTCCTTAAAAAAAAAACGATTCCGACCACTATGGAAGGGAAGTCATGTCAAGTCCTGTTGCTGACAGATCCAAGGCCTTCAATTATAATGGCTGATGGCATTCGCGGAAGGTTCAGCGGGTAGGGGTCGCCCAAACCAATTGCCACACATCCCTTCGGGCCCAGGGTTCCGGAGGATGGGCCGTAAAAAGGATTCGTAAAAAAAAGGGGAAGTCATCTACTTCCCATATGTACGGCTAGGCGTAGTCCACGGTATAAATAGGTATATTTTATACGAAGGATAGTCAACACAGAGAACAAAGTTCAATATAAATTTGATAAAAAAAAACATTATGCCGCTACACCGGATTGAGAAGTAGCATAGCTCTTAGATTGCTCAACCTGAACCTCTACCGCTGGTAACTCGACACAAGGGTCCCACCGGAGAGGGCTGAACCACGACGCGATTGGTTTCTTTTCATGGATAATCTAAGGGACATTCAAAAGCTAAACTAATATATGCCACTTTGGGAAGCGTTGGCGCTGGGAGAAGAAGTGGCCGAAGAAACTCCAGCAACGCTCCTATCATCTAAGGTGTGGCGCCTGCCCATAAAATAGCGGCAACGCGCGAGGATTATTCGCAACCTCAGACTGTCACAAGTACACGTATACCTCGTTTTTTATTTAGATGGAACGATCGTATTTTATAGCAATGTTTTTTTCAATTTCCAGGTGATTTCGAACACTGAGGTGTGGGACCTGCGGACATTCCATCTGCTGAGAACAGTGCCAACTTTGGATAAGTCCGAGGTGCGAGTTCGTATATTTTTATTTCAGAAATATGACTAACATTCTTGTTAACTATTCTAACTAAGCTTAAGCTTGTACTAGGAGATGGTTCCAGCTCTGTAGTAATGGGCTCATAGTAAAAGACTACAGTATCCCCTGCCTGTCGTAGAAGGCGACTAAATGGGACGCTTCACTGGACGACAAGGACAAGGCCTCCACGGCCTTTAATCGTCCGCAAAAGTGGACCCGGGAAGAAGGCGAATCGGCTGGCCCATGTCGCCTTGCACTGTACGTTGTGTACGCAGGGAGGATTAACCTCACCTCCCGGGACGTGCTCTCCGAAGAGCACAGTGCAAAGGGGTGCGTTCCTCTGGAGACCCCAGAGCCGCTCACCATGCACCGAGGAAAGGCCACCGGGGGGATTTTAGTGATCCCTGCCTTCCCCCTGAAGGTTCTTGTTGAAGATTTCCCCATGTCAATAAAAAAAAGGGAAATGCTTGACGTCAACTGTCGAATGGCCAATTCTAACCTGCGACGTTACGATTAGCAGTCCCCAGCCTAAACAATTAGGTTATTGACGCTGCTAAACAGCGTTTCTTTCGACTATATTCACTGGGAAGTCTTCCAAACCAACCTCCAGGTCAGTGGAAATTATCTTGTAAATCAATGGAAAACATCGAAGTGTAACACCAAATTTTCAGGTAATCTTCAACCCGACGTGCACGGTGCTGTACGCAGTCTGCTCTGACCAGGACTCGGAGGAGAGGAGCCAGTTCGACACCAGCTTCAAGACCCTGGATCCTTACGACTACTCCAGCATAGGTGTGTGTGTGGTGTCATCTGCTTAGTTCCCGTGAACTTCGCAGGTACGGGCCTCGAGGTGTTACCCCATTACCCGGGTTATCAGCGCAGGGGCGACTGCTCCCCTGGTCTTGGGTACCGTTTTAACACGGATTTTTAGGTATAACTATTTTTGCGTCGTGGCTAATCCCTCAAGCGTCAGCCGCGACGAATCTATCCATTACTACGCCCTTCCGACCTCTCGGTCTCTATTGAGACGGAGGTCGAGAGAACCTATTCGTTCAAAAGCTCCCTAGAATAGGGGAATTTGAACCTACGGGCACGTCCGAGGACGTGGCGTGTTGCGGGCGAACCCGCGCAGGTGTTCGTGCGGACCGTTGTCCACACGGTCGAATAAGTTACGAGCTAGTCTCGTGACAAATTCGTGGATCGATTCGATGCCTAAATCGCGTTGTATTACATCATTTCTGACGTAACGCCCGCGTTTAGGATCATTCTTAAGGTTATGTTTTGTTGTGCTTGGATGCGGTTCCTTGCACTGTTACTGGTTAATCCGTACCACGCTGTAGCGGCGTACGTCAATCGATAATACGAATGTAAGCCTTGTAGACGGAGAGTTTAGCTCGGACGGGCAAGTGAGATGCCAATACTGGTCTCAATACCGCTCTCGCAGCTCTGGCGCTTTGAATCATACGATTCACCTGAGGGGCCATTGATAGCCTGCGATCGATCTTGCATCCGAGATAGACTACATCCGACTGCCAAGGTATTACCTGTCCACGAAGACGCAGTCGCTGGTAATCTTTGCCGTATTTGGACGTTAGCGCCGCCGTCTTACCGACGTTGACGGCGATACGCCAGTTGTCCAACCAGCGCGGTAGGGCGTCGAGCGCACCCTGTAACCGTTTTACAGCGTTGCTCGGGTTCATGGCAGAAGCCAAGTAGGCGCAATCATCCGCGTATAACGCCAGCATCGGTGCGAAGCGGCCCTTAGGGCACGGGATGTCGTTAGTATAAATCGCGTACAGTAAGGGGGACAGGCTCCCCCCCTGCGGAACACCGGCGGCGATCGGTCGCGACGTCGAGAATACGTTCTCGACGCTCACGTAGAACGAGCGTTCGGATAGGTATGACGCGATTAGTCGAATTAACGCGCGCGGTAGAGTATCGATGTCGAGCAACTTGTACAATAGTCCGGCGTGCCAAACACGATCGAAGGCTTTCTCTATATCGAGAAAGACCCCGACCGCCCTCTGACCCCGGTTACATGCGGAGGTCAAAAATGAAACACGCGGACCAATTGTGTGGTTGTCGAATGGCCGTTGCGAAAACCGTGTTGTTCCTCACGTAGCCGGACGTGAGGACGAATCTTCTGCAGTAGCAGTTTTCGAATAGTTTGGCGATGTGCGGTAACAGCGTTATAGGCCGGTAGCTCGCCGCCAATCTACGATCTTTACCCGGTTTGGGAAGCATTATTACTTTCCCGGTTTTCCAATCCGTGGAAAATGATGGGTGCGAAGTATACCGTTGAAGAGCCGAGTTATTACTACTACGAACCCTCGCGGGAGTTGTTTGAGCGCACTGGTTGGGATACCGTCGTGACCAGGCGCTTTCCTCAGAGGAGGCGACTAATGGCCCTCCTAACGTCGGAGGGCGAGAAGAACGTGTCCCCGGGAAGCGGGGAGGTGTAACTAGTAGTTCCTTGACTCGCTTTTCAACACGCTTATGGTGAGCTTTTACGCCTCGGACACTATAGTTCGGTAAGTTGGGTGTGAATTGCACCTCTAGGTGCTCGGCTAAATTTCCGCGCGGTTTTGTGCGTCGAAG
The DNA here is from genome assembly GCA_029286785.1 of Meandrusa payeni. Taxonomy (NCBI): domain Eukaryota; kingdom Metazoa; phylum Arthropoda; class Insecta; order Lepidoptera; family Papilionidae; genus Meandrusa; species Meandrusa payeni. Next base: position 29,112 of record JAGSMX010000149.1, read on the forward strand.
CGCTTATTGCCGTCCTTATCTATAAGGGGCACGTGGGTGTTTTCGTGCGAGAGAGCATGCGATTGAGTTGGTAGAGTGACGTGATGTCAGTGCTGGCTGCGTCTATGCGCGGTGCCACTGATCTCCTCTAAAGTTCTTCACTTCAATCGCTACTTTCTCGCTTAGTGAATTTAGCTCCCGCTTGAGACGCGGGCAGCGAGTTCGCGCCCATAGTTTCCTGAGAGTGCGTTTTTCGAAATCATCGCTTGTATCCTAAGCGGAGTCCACCTCTGCTAACCTGCGGGTTCGAGGGACACGTCGCAGCATCCTTAGCTTGAGCGATGCTCTCACTAATACGGACGGCGAGCGCGTCGACCTCGTCTGCCGACGATAATGGTCCGCTAAAGGTGAACTCTTTGATTTTCTCATAAAACGCGCTCCAGTCCACCGAAGGGCGCGCGGCTGGATGCTCTACACTCACTACTCGCGTATCGAGCGTTAGCATGATCGGAAGGTGATTTGTGTCGACATCGTGTAGAACCTCCAGGGTGACCGGGAGATTCCACAGGTGATGTAGTACTATGTCTAATACGTCCGCGCGATGTTCCGGCGTGTACGGAAAGTGTGTCGGTTCGCTAGGCCCCAACACTTCATATCCCCACGCGCCGGCGTCCTCGTACAGAGCCCGCCCGACCTTGTTAGTGGTGTTCGAACCCCAAGCTGTGTGCTTGGCGTTCAAATCGCCGACTATGAAGGCAGGCGAGCTGCTGTCGAAGATCGCGTGGACGTCCGACGGGTGTAGCGCGGAACCGGGGGGACGATACGCCGCGAATATTCTCAAGTCCCTACCTCCCGCGTTTATTTTGACGCCTATCGTCCGTGTGGATTCGTAATTAGGTAGCTCTAATTCTTCGTGGACCAGATTTCTCCTGACCAACACTGCCGTACCTCTGTACGGTCGTCCGGCAGGAGTAATCTCGTCTCTTCTATAGACGAAAAAGTTAGGCACCTTAAATGAGGACCCTGGCCTGAGCATAGTCTCGCCCAACAGTATGACGCTGGGGTCGTACAGTTGTGCGAAGGCGCAGATCGGCGATTCTGTACCTCACTCCGCCAGGGTTCCAGTATATAATTTTTATGGGCTTATAATACATCACGACGAGCTATAAGTCCGGTTAGTGCCACCAGAAGGGCGTTTAAGGGGTCAGTACCGGCCGCTACGGCGGCTAGCACTTCCCCGAGTAGGGGCGCGATTAATTGCACGATTTCCTGAAGGGAGTTCGCGATCGGCTTGTTGGTTGTAAGTGCGACGCCCTCTGAGGGCGTGGGGACGATGTTGGAGGGGGCCGAGACGCTCTCGACTCCCTCCATCGGGTTGGTGGCTGTTGTTACGGGCGCCTCTGTAGGTGCCGTAATTTCTGCGGTGGTTACAACAGGTGCCGCGGCTGGGGGGGAAACAGTGGTCTGTTTCCTCCTCTTTCGCCTGTTTTTCCTTTTCCTCTTTTTGGAGGAATCGGAAGACACCTGTGTATTGGAGGGCGTGGCCTTAGGGGCGGGATTCGCGGGAGTGCGTAGTACCGCTCCCTCGACGACCGCGGTAGTTGCGGTTGTCGGGGCAGCGGCACGCGCACTCCTAGTGCGACGTGTGCGAGGGCGGGGCGGCGGGGGCCGACGGCTGTTGCCGTCTCGCTCCCCACCGTCGTCCATCCCTCCTCGTCCACGACAGCTCGCCGTTGGGATCGGGTGGATTGAAGAGGATTGGCTCGGGAATGCGTATGCCGCGCTTCCTCGCCTCTCTCTTCATGACCGGACATCTGCGGTCATTTGCGGTGTGTTCGCCCTTACAGTTGGCGCATTTTGGGGTGCCGTCTTTCGCCACCTTACATTCTTTGGCGGTGTGGTTGCTACCACACCTCACACCTGATTGGGCGGTGACACGTTGCGGAGGCGTGGCCGAAAGCTTGGCACCGGTGACATTGCGCCGGGCCGACCCTTCCTTTCCACGCCTCTACTACGAGGCCGGGCATACAAAGGCTCCTCTACGGCGTACAGCCTAGCGAGCTCACTCTGGGTGAGGTGATCTAATTGTATGAAGTAGAGGGCGCCTGGCTTGCCTCTACGCGGAGGGATGGACTTGATGTACTGCACTGGGAAGTCCTTCTTCCTCAATGCAGCCATGATCGCCTCCGTCGGCGTGTCGGCCGGCAGGCCCTCAACCCTACTTTCGTGGGGAGTTCTTTCGCTGGCGTGTAGCTGAACCAAGATAGGCTTGGTTCAACCTTGGTTGAATGAGTACCGCTGTATGGCGCGGTACTCGTCGGAGATTAGGGTAGGAATCTAATTCCTTTGCCGAGCGGTCTTGCGTTCGGCGGGTGTCCTAGGATGCCTTTAAGGGCCTCGAAATGAGTGACCCAGTTGGGAGGCATTCCGCCACTATTGGCGGATATGATCCCGCTTTGGGTCGCCTTTCGAGCGCTTTCCCCAGTCTGGCCAGTTGGCGCCGGGGGTGGAGTGCTCTCTTATGGAGAGGGAGGGTGGGGCTGCCGTTTTGGCAGCGTACGAAAGGCCGCTAGGGCCAGCTTCAGGAATGTTTTCCGTCTCCATGCTGGAGACGCCCGCCTCTACCGCGCACTCTTCGGAGGCGTCGGGTGAGGCTGAGTCCCCAGCGGAGAACGAGGTGTTTACCGGATTTACCGGGCGGAGAATGAAAGGGCTTACCTTGCGGCGCCATACTTTACGCGATGCGTTGTTGTCGTCCTCTTCCTCAGAGGACGAGTCGGATGATGACGACGGGACGCCTTCGCGCACTTTTTCGCCTCGGTATCCGAACCGGGCGGAGTGTGTTGGCGCGACGTTTTCGTGCCGCGCGGTGGTGCTCTACTACCGTGAGCGAACGAGCCATAGGGGCTTCTAGTTCGCTTACGGGAGGCTTCGGTAGGACGGGTGCCGGAGCTTTCGGCGGCGATCGGGCGCGCACTTCACTTTCGGCAGACTTCGCCGGCACTTTAGTGCGCGGCGGCAACGCGGGCGGCTTGGTGCGCGGCGGCAACGCGGGCGGCTTGGTGCGCGGCTTCGATGCCGCACTCGAGCTCGACGGCGGCGTAGTGGGACGGGTCGCGACGGAACGCGACGTCGGCGTCGCGGGACGCGACGTGGGTGTTTGTGGCCGCGATGTTGGCGTCACTGGACGCGACTCGGCGGCGGAGCGCGATGCGGCGGTGGGGCGCGATGCGGCGGTGGGGCGCGATGCGGCGGTGGGGCGCGATGCGGCGGCGGTGAGGCGCGGCGACGACGGGCGCGGCGACGACGGGCGCGGCGACGACGGGCGCGGCGACGACGGGCGCGGCGACGACGGGCGCGGCGACGACGGGCGCGGCGACGACGGGCGCGGCGACGACGGGCGCGGCGACGACGGGCGCGGCGACGACGGGCGCGGCGACGACGGGCGCGGCGACGACGGGCGCGGCGACGACGGGCGCGGCGACGACGGGCGCGGCGACGACGGGCGCGGCGACGACGGGCGCGGCGACGACGGGCGCGGCGACGACGGGCGCGGCGACGACGGGCGCGGCGACGACGGGCGCGGCGACGACGGGCGCGGCGACGACGGGCGCGGCGACGACGGGCGCGGCGACGACGGGCGCGGCGACGACGGGCGCGGCGACGACGGGCGCGGCGACGACGGGCGCGGCGACGACGGGCGCGGCGACGACGGGCGCGGCGACGACGGGCGCGGCGACGACGGGCGCGGCGACGACGGGCGCGGCGACGACGGGCGCGGCGACGACGGGCGCGGCGACGACGGGCGCGGCGACGACGGGCGCGGCGACGACGGGCGCGGCGACGACGGGCGCGGCGACGACGGGCGCGGCGACGACGGGCGCGGCGACGACGGGCGCGGCGACGACGGGCGCGGCGACGACGGGCGCGGCGACGACGGGCGCGGCGACGACGGGCGCGGCGACGACGGGCGCGGCGACGACGGGCGCGGCGACGACGGGCGCGGCGACGACGGGCGCGGCGACGACGGGCGCGGCGACGACGGGCGCGGCGACGACGGGCGCGGCGACGACGGGCGCGGCGACGACGGGCGCGGCGACGACGGGCGCGGCGACGACGGGCGCGGCGACGACGGGCGCGGCGACGACGGGCGCGGCGACGACGGGCGCGGCGACGACGGGCGCGGCGACGACGGGCGCGGCGACGACGGGCGCGGCGACGACGGGCGCGGCGACGACGGGCGCGGCGACGACGGGCGCGGCGACGACGGGCGCGGCGACGACGGGCGCGGCGACGACGGGCGCGGCGACGACGGGCGCGGCGACGACGGGCGCGGCGACGACGGGCGCGGCGACGACGGGCGCGGCGACGACGGGCGCGGCGACGACGGGCGCGGCGACGACGGGCGCGGCGACGACGGGCGCGGCGACGACGGGCGCGGCGACGACGGGCGCGGCGACGACGGGCGCGGCGACGACGGGCGCGGCGACGACGGGCGCGGCGACGACGGGCGCGGCGACGACGGGCGCGGCGACGACGGGCGCGGCGACGACGGGCGCGGCGACGACGGGCGCGGCGACGACGGGCGCGGCGACGACGGGCGCGGCGACGACGGGCGCGGCGACGACGGGCGCGGCGACGACGGGCGCGGCGACGACGGGCGCGGCGACGACGGGCGCGGCGACGACGGGCGCGGCGACGACGGGCGCGGCGACGACGGGCGCGGCGACGACGGGCGCGGCGACGACGGGCGCGGCGACGACGGGCGCGGCGACGACGGGCGCGGCGACGACGGGCGCGGCGACGACGGGCGCGGCGACGACGGGCGCGGCGACGACGGGCGCGGCGACGACGGGCGCGGCGACGACGGGCGCGGCGACGACGGGCGCGGCGACGACGGGCGCGGCGACGACGGGCGCGGCGACGACGGGCGCGGCGACGACGGGCGCGGCGACGACGGGCGCGGCGACGACGGGCGCGGCGACGACGGGCGCGGCGACGACGGGCGCGGCGACGACGGGCGCGGCGACGACGGGCGCGGCGACGACGGGCGCGGCGACGACGGGCGCGGCGACGACGGGCGCGGCGACGACGGGCGCGGCGACGACGGGCGCGGCGACGACGGGCGCGGCGACGACGGGCGCGGCGACGACGGGCGCGGCGACGACGGGCGCGGCGACGACGGGCGCGGCGACGACGGGCGCGGCGACGACGGGCGCGGCGACGACGGGCGCGGCGACGACGGGCGCGGCGACGACGGGCGCGGCGACGACGGGCGCGGCGACGACGGGCGCGGCGACGACGGGCGCGGCGACGACGGGCGCGGCGACGACGGGCGCGGCGACGACGGGCGCGGCGACGACGGGCGCGGCGACTTTATCACAATCTGTCCCCTTCAGTAGGGGCATTCGTCAGTATGTGTGGCATTAGAATTTATTATCTTGTTCGGTATACAACCTGTGTTGCATATGATACATACAGAGTATTAGGAGACCGCCGAATACGAAGACAGACGGTAGTACTAACAACGGGAAAATAATCGATTCTGATAAAAAAAATTGATCGTAAGAAAACATATTAATATTGTGATGTTGTTTACGGCAGCGACTATCGACGTGAAGCGCAACATCTACTCGCTGGGCGTGTCGCGGTACGGCACGCAGATCTCGCTCGTGGAGAACATGGGCGACTTCGAGCAGGTGCAGGAGTCCTGCGTCAAGCTGTACGACGTGGGTCGTAAGCGGGACCACGACGATGATGCGGTGAGTGAACGTACGCACGCACGTACATGCTCGAACATACGCACGTACACGCTCGCACGTACGCACCTACACGCTCGCACGTACGCACGTACACGCTCACACGTACGCACCTACACGCTCGCACGTACGCACGTACACGCTCACACGTACGCACCTACACGCTCGCACGTACTGACACGCTCGCATGCACGTGCACGCGCATACAAACATACATGTATTAACACGTAGTATTAATTTAAGTTTAGAATGTCTCTTACAATTGTCATTCCGTTACGAGAAGCTGAAATCGGTTACCGATTGGAAACGTTCGTCTGTTGCAACACAATAAAACCTATCTCCTCGCGCTATATCTTTTATCTGATGTGAATATCGTCTACTTCATTGGCACAATATTGACATCAATAAGCAACCATATGACAAACGAAGTTTGTCCATTCAAATATCCAAAGAGTCGTTGTTGTAGGATTTTTGATGTGCCGCATTCTAAAACCAACCTTCTGTCACACTCGCCCTTACCAAGGATTTCCGCTACATATAACCTCCTTAACACTAAGTCCACGTCGGTTGACATTTTTTCTAATTCACGCAAGCTCTTCCGCGCCTTAGTGTTAAAAATTGTGCACTAATTTTGGCTAATTTGATTAATTTATTACTGATAAAATTATTTTTGTAACTATTAATAATGAAATCGTTACGTTTCTTTATAGTGAATGTTGTGTACACCTGTAATTGGCATACACAACAGGACTTGTTGTAAACTTGATTATTACAACAATGTATGCTTAATGCTGTTGGTGTATCTTATTAAATAAATAAATAAATAAATAAAAGTTTATAAATAATATACATTGAAATTGATCTTCTTGGTCTAACATCAAACTTATTGACGTTACTGTTTGTTGCTTAGCAACGCCATCTAGTATACTTTGTATGCCCTATACACGGATAAAACGAGATTATCTAAAAATGAAACCTAGCTAGATTGATTTACTCCCGAAGTGGCATATAAGTTAGTTTAGCTTAGATTGTCCCAATAGATTTCGTTAGTAAAATAGCTACCGACCGAGTCGTGGTTCGGCCCTCTCGGGCGCCCTCGGATCGGACTGCTAACGCGTAATAATGGTAACCGTCCAAGCCGAGGTTACCCCTCACCGGGGGGTCCCTTGTGTCGAGTTACCACCTAATAGAGGTTCAGGCTAAGCGATCTAAGAGCTGTGCCACCTCTCAATCCGGTGAAGCAGTAAAGGCCAGCTTCTCTGTGCCAACTGTGTTAGTTCGTCAAAAAAAAAAGATTGATTTATCGCCCCCTAAAAGCATCTGTGTGCAAAATTTGATCATGGAAATCATTTACATATAATTCTGAATTGCTAGATGTTTACAAATATTTTGAAGTTCTTCTGGTATTCCATAACTTTGTCAATCTTCTGTAAAAATTGCTATCAAGCAATTTTTACATACCTAATACCCCCCTCCCCTTTCCATCACCGAACGACTAGGCGCGGCGAGCAGTTCCACCCTTACGTCGTAGACATTCCATCAATACGCACGAAGCGGTTTGCCTCCACCTTCCTTATGCGAACCGCTAAGGAATGGAACTCTCTGCCGCGTTCAGTCTTTCCTCACGGGTACAATCTGGACACCTTTAAGTCCAATGTGAACAGACACCTTATAGGCTCACGTGCTCCATCCCAGGCTTTATCTTCGCCTTCCATCAAGCAAGATAGAAGCCAAACGTGAGCCTATTTACTATAAAAAAAAAAGCAAATAGTATTTGAATTGTCATCTTTTCCTGTCCGTACGGTGAATTCAAATCGTAACTTTTCCATTTTCTTAATTTAACAAAAATGTTTTTTTTATAATAATGTCTTTATGTTTGTTTGAAATAAAAGACAAAACTGCGTTCCTTTATAACATTCTTCATTCTTTGAAACAATATTTAATGTCCGTATTCCAATTCTATCTTATTCGACAAATGTGTACGGCGAGCGCACGGCAAGATACATCGTGCCTAGTTTAATTAATGAACTACCCTCAGATATTAGGAATTGTATAACTCACAAAAACGTTAAGAGTATTTTAAAAAGTTATTTAGGAACGCAAGACGGACACTTTGGCGCTAGTGACAAACCATTGCGGTTTATATAGCGTTAAGTTATATGTATATGCCCTTTACTGTAAAATTTTATATGTAATAAATTAAAAAAAAAATGTCATGACACATTATGTTACAGTGACATTTTACATTTCAAATTTTAAAATACAAAATAGAAAATAAATATAAGTAAAGAGGTTTTATATCTTTACATATATAAACGAGAATTGCTCGTTTAAAGATATTAGATTATCGGTTTGATCAAACACTTTACGTGCAGGAGGAGGATGAGGAGGAGGATATGGCGGGAGGATCAGAGAACGACGACGGATCTGACTCCGGCTCGGACAACGAAGAAGACTGTGAGTATACCAACTCTCCTCTACTCATCGAATGCTGTTGACATTGGTTGACGTATTGACGTCGATATCGGTTAATTTAACCATTCGATAACAGATGTCGCTGTGTTACGGTTTGAGAAACTTCACTTATGGAAAATAATATATATCGTTGATTAATTAGAAAAATTACATAATTACGTAACTGAGAGGTTCTCGCTTCGGATACCAATACAGACTATTTGATTTGATTTGATTCTGCTAGCAGTACAGACTACATGCATAGATTATAAAATGTATACAACGAGTCCTGTTATCGTGAAGAGTAGGAGTGTAGTAACATACTACACTACACTCTTCGTGATGTCAGCGCAAGTAAGGGTTTTATTTTATTCAAGTTGTCAACTACAAATAAAAGAACGATTGGAATGCTTTTTTATTTAATTTCTTACGATATTTCGTATATCGCATGAAATATATCCATAATTTGATAATATCGGATTGAAGCGATATATCGCGTCCATATATCGATATTTTATGTAATATCGATATCTATCGTGTGTTGTTCTCAGTGGCCACGAGCCTGCTGCGCAACGCGGTTATGGGGCTGGCAGAGGGCGCCAGCAGCGGCGACGACTCCGCAGACGACGGGGATGAAGTGCGCCCCAGGAGAGCAGTGCGCACGCGCAGACGGGTATGCTCACTTATCTATATATATAAAAGAGAAAGTGTGTAGATATGTTCCATATAAGTCTCGATATGGCTCGGACCAATTTCAATGAATCTTTGAGGGAATCTTCAGATTGACCTGGCGAGTAATCCTGTAAAGTTTGGTGACGATCGGAGAACTCCTCTTTTTGAACTGTCAAATACAGCTTTTATTTACTATGATGATATTCTATTGTTTTATAACACAAATTTGTATTGACACATGCGTTGTGTGTATATATATATATTTATGACCCATATTGAAGTACAATGGTGTATATTGCATGTACATGGGTGTAGGTAATGATCTTCACTCGCTCGAGAAGAGAATGAATACGGGGAGAAATGAATAATTTAATATATTGTGAGAGTTAAATTAAATATTTAATGATGTAAGTTTATTGTTTAAATAAAATAAAGCAAAAACTAGCCCGGCAAAGTGGACTGGATACGCTAGTATTAATATAAAAATCGACAACTGTGATGTCCACAAATTTTTAAATACAGAGACAAAATGTATGTTCACTGGTATGATAATGGTATCAGCTAGTTTTAATAGTTTACCGATGGAATACCACTGGCAAACCAATCGTGCGTACGTTAGTGTTTGATTTGTTTTTTCATGAACTAACACAGTTGGCCAGAGAAGCTGGCCTTGACTACTTCACCGGATTGAGAGGTGGCATAGCTCTTAGGTCGCTTAGCCTGAAACTCTATCGCTAGTAACTCGACACAAGGGTCCCCCCAATGAAGGGTAACCTCGGCTTGGTAATGTTACGTAAGCATTCCGATCCGAGGGCGCCCGATACAGAACCACGACTCGGTCGGTTGCTATTTCACGGATAGTACAGTATTTGTTACATGGTTTGGATGCAGGCGCAGGCGCAGGCGGCGGAGAACAACAGCAGCGACAGTGATGGAGACTTGGACATCATTGAGTTCGACCTCGACTAGCTGCCAATACACGTGCTGACCGTACCATACCGACTTCTCATTTGTGACAACCCATCCCCGCATTCTCCACGCCCATTATCTGAGGAGCTCAGACTTTAAAAAAGAAGGTTCGATTCGTGCTATGAATATATTTAAAATTGCTCATGTGAAACTTCTTTACGTAGTTTTAATTTGGAGGGTAAGCTGGTGAATGCATTACGAAATGTGTAAACGGGCGAGGCGAATGGAAGTTGAGACGGCGATATAAGTTAGTGAAGATAGAAAGAGAGAGAGTTACGTTACGTAAAAACTGGCGGGATAAGAGAGAGAGGTGCAAGCGCACATTTTCTCTCTCTTCAATATATATATATATATACAAATAAAGAATCATCAAAATCGCTATTTAAAAGACAATCGTAACTTAAAATATATGGCAATAAAATACACACATTCATACACACTGACATACATGCACACTCGCACACACTCACACATACACAATTATTTTATATTAATTAGCTTTAAAAAAATCTGGCACAAGTATATTTTATACTTAGAAGAACATTAAAAAACTATATTTTTGTTTGATATGTCTTGTTTTTGAAAATAAAGATTTTTATTTTATTAAAATGTAGTGTTTCCGTTAGGCAATGACAGCTCTTTCACCAAATTAATATTGCTTCCTTTGGTACATTCTTATATGAAACATTCTCATATCACAGTGTTTGTAACAAAACTACGAAACGGCTTCACCAACTTTTATGAATTTATTTGTGTATATCTGTTAGGTCTGACATAAACTATATTTCATATCCCTTAGTAATAAGGGTTACATAAGATTGCTTCGTAAATCATAGCCACTAGGCTATCATCGCAGTTACCATCGGGGTAAATAAAAAAAAATCTGTAATCAAATATGATTTATTAACATTAACAGATTCATAAAACTTATAAAAAATATGATAAAATAACAAATACGGATTGTACATATTTGAAATATTAACAACAATGCTAGCGGAGTCGTTGGTGGCACAATGGAATGGACATGGAATCACATGTGGGAGTGTAGCTTACTGTCCAGATGGATTACACTCAGAAATGTGGTAAAAAGTTGTCGGCAAGTAATAGCATAGGATATAATAGAGAATACACAGAATATATAATACAAAATACACATTTCAGGAGGCCCGGTTTTAAACCGGGTCTGTCACTAGGGCGAGATGGTAAATGTTAACGCGACCCCATCTCGCCCCATCACAGTGAAGGACTGCTCACCATGGGAGGTTTTAGTCGGTAGGGGCTAGGCCGAGCCCGACATAACTTGCCCGCTTCCCCGGCGGGCACGTATGAATAAAATTTCCTTCCAAAAAATAGCATATAATAGAAGTCATTGAAGGTCTGTAAAAACTAATTTTCAAAAATGACATGACATCTGCATTACTATACAATGAATACTACACCAACAATATTCTGTTGAATTACAATCCTAACACCAATCATAATAAAGAATCAACAACATTATTGGTATCACTGATATGTACAGACCGGTATGTCAAAATGATAAAATTTATACTGTGCCTGTATGCAACAAGACAACATAACACTATGAACTTTTGATTAGATAAAATGTCTGTACATATTGAGATTTAACACCTACCTGGTCTACCTATCTGGGTACTACCTGTCAACCATGAACTTTCTGATTAGACAAAAGGTCTGTCCCTATCGTTGTGACATAGAACCTATCTGGTCTAGATAGTGCCAGTCAACCAGCTTATTGTTGTGCTGACAAGCACTATCCTTGACCTGTTGACCAATAAGGTTATGCTGGAAGAAAATGCTAAAGCACTTTTAGTTCCCCTTTCTACATATATTTTGTGCATCAGAGGTTCCCAACATCGTGCCCGAACGATATGTACTATGACACAGATAGATTTTTTATATATATAACTTTAAAAATGTTTTGTAAATACATTTCTCTGGGTGTATGCAATTTGAATAATAATTTTTATATTTTCAAAACGTTTTCGTTTATTATTTAATAATAAATTATGATTAAAAAAAAATTATGGAAATATGAGAAGTTATGGAAGGAGTTGGTCGATTAAAAGTAGGTAGTGCTCGCCACTCGATCGATATTATAGAATGTTCTTTAGAGTTCAAAAAGGTTGGGAACGCCTGGCGTAGATGATCTTGAATTATTTATAATTAAATCCTAAGAAATCTTTGGTCATAAACATAACTCCATGCAAATAATTAACAATACAAATCTCTTAAAAAAAAGGATAATGATTAATCAGTCTTATAAAGGGTTTATATATAGACACTGGAAAGCAAAAACATAGTAAGTAACACATATGGCCATTTTTACTTCTTCACATCGTTGGAATCAGAAAAAGAGGACGCATCGAATGATATATGACTTGTAACAATTAGATGAAAACTAGCGAAAATAGAATTTCCAAGATTAACACTTTTATGTCTTGTACCGTAAAACTTTAGGTTAAAGCCGTGGTACAATACTTATTGGCTATTACAATAATAGTACAATTGACTAAAAGGGGCCTCGGGTTCCTTGGGCGACAAGGGTGGGGGCCTTTGTCGTCCGCCAAGGTGGACCCGGGAAGAAAAAAAAAAAACAATACTTATTCAGCAAAAATAATAAATATTGTGTCCCAAAAACGACAGCTCTAGGTCACACAAACACGAAAGTTGTAATTTTTTTTTTAAAGTTGAAATGTTTTTCTGCTCTGGTGAACAATTTAATTTTTGTGAGTTTTCCAGTGTCGATATACAATTCAATATTAAAATAGGATAAACTTAGTTACATTTATGAAAGATTTAAAGTTAAAATTTTTGAAATATATCTAGTATCTCTTTCATTTTAACATAACGCACTTTCTCATCAAAATTTGACATCTCACAAGCTACAATCTTCCCGAACAATTCGTTGGTTTGCTGTTCAACATTAAAGTTCCTAGTAGACGTTAGATCGGTCATAGTTCCAATGTCCCGTGTTTGACTGTCACATTTCTGAGAATAGTCATTACTATACCACCTTTGCCCCAAGTCCAGTTCTTCGGAACAGGACTGTGATAATGGTATGTAATCATCATCAGTCTGTATCGGCTCACCTGATGGATTGTCCATTGATATATCAGTTGCCAAAGGATTTTGTATCTGTTTTACAAAATAATGTTGCTTTTCTGCAATTTCAGACTGCCCAAAACTATTTTCGGGAACATTATTTGATGTTTTACACACAATACCGTATGTAAAATTTATGTTTTGAGCAGAATTGTTTGTCAGACTTTCAACAGATATTTGTGTCACTGTAAAAAAAAGGAATATACCTTTAACATATTTATAAGGTAAAAATAACCAATAAGAAGCAATTTAACTTATGTATTTGTTTCTAAACTTCGATAACTAAGATGACCAGACACTAGTTAGTTGCAAAAATATTTTTTCTAACTTGCCAATGCAAAAGCTGTCTATACCATTACGGTTAAAAGGACGTGAGAACTATTTCATTCTATTCCTACCGATCCACACATTTCGGTCGCGTTAATATAAATGATTTATATGTATTAAATATCTATAAATATACAACAACATATAAATATATCAAGAAACACGCCTGAAATAAGTGTAGATGTCATGATCATGTAATGTAAAAGTATATTTTTTTAAATGCAAGTATAAAAAAATATGCGAATAAACAACCACTTACTTTGATCCATTGTCTTGTTAGTTTATAGGGCTTGCTAAGTTGTTAAATTAAAATGAACCTATATTAAATTAATACTTTTCTCTTAATTAATTAATGAATGTATTTTTTTTTCAATCTCTTCTATAATTCAAATTACCACGTCTACAGGGTTGTTATTAAACTGGCTGTCATGCTGTCAATCAATTGCATGTTACTTTATGTCCAGAATTGCCAACTGTTCCGAAACAATACTCCCAACCTTATAAAATCAAACAATTCCTTAGAAATAAGTTACTCATTTTATTTTAATATCAAAGAAATGTATCAAGAATATGAAATATAATGTAATAAATATTGTTATATATACATTTTCTTGTGATAAAAAATTCGCTATTACTTTTATGATTGTCGGAATGAAAAGGTTCTGTAGAAAAAAATATTTAAAGTATTAATGATGGGAGTACATACATAATATAATAAATTTTTCTTATGTAAAAAAATGCAGATACCTATGTGTCAAGTCAACTCCAATGCTGCCAAACAATTACAGATACATACATATGATATTAAATTAGATGAACTAAATTTGATTTCCATTATTTACTTCATATAAGTAGATGCAATACAGTTTTCTACGAAAATGTAAATAAAATTTTATCCGTATAAATATTCCAAAAACAATTACCTATTATAAAAGATACAGTAGATTTTTTATGAACTCTCAATGTTGCGTTACTGTTTGTGTTTACGTCAGATATAGAAAGAAGCTTATGAGGCACTGTTAAGGCACAATGCAGAGGGAAGCCCCGTTCCACTGAAGATCCCGCAGCCCCTACATGCACCTCACATATGGGGGATATGTGAGGATCTTACTCATTAAAAACCCCTTCCTCCCGGACGCCGGGACATCTTGTTGGGGATTTCCTCCCTTTCCTCCCCTTCAACAAAAGGTTTGTCCATAATAACGTTGTTTCACAGCTTATGTGTGTTTAATATCATCATATGATGATGTGATATGTCATTTGGACATTGATTTTCATATGACATCATCCTTGTATATTTCCGATGAGAATAATTCGAAAAGGTTGGTACACTGTTTGTTTTTAGCACTGGTAATATTTAAAATTACAGTAAAGTTGCAGAACTATTGTTCTAGAGGAATTAGGAGAATAAAAATCATCAAATTAACTTTTCAATGCGTTTAATTATATAGTATTATAAATAATATGTTTGGGATATCACAATTTGTTTGTTCAATACACGCCGAATACTCAAGGTACATACATAGTTCCTAATAAAACAACACAATACAAACGCTGAACACAGAAATAATAACTACAGAAGTAATAAAATAATACGCAGAGATCAGCTCCATTGTACCTTTTCTGGCAAGAAGAATATAGTTATGCTAGAAAGTGATGACACTATTTTCTCATCACAGTGCAATAATGCAGATTTATTTGGATTTAATACATTTTTTTTAATTTTCATTAAGATTTATGATCAGGCGAAGGCAACTTCTTTTTTCAGCCTAATTGCTTCTGGTCTGGATTAAAAAAAAATCTAGTGTTTACGTACGCGCTTTGGTTGATAGATTATATCTTAAATGTATATCATATAAACAAATTAAGATTAAATAAATGCTTACATTACATTATTAGTACGTAGTCTATGAGATTTTTTTTCATATAAGTAAGTTAATATTGTTTTCTCACTAAAATTATATCTATTATATTATATGTATTTACAGACTAGTACATTCCGATATAATGGCACATGATTTTACGAAAAAAATAACATTTGATAATTTGAGAATTAATTTTAAATTCCTCAATGCCTGAGATAGCAAGAAAAATATCGATTGTTTCATGTACCAGTTACTAGAATAATATATTTACATTATCATTAATCTATTATTGTCTATGCTTGATATTTTGGTCTAAGCCAAACTAAAAGTATCTATAAATTCGATAAATATGATTGTAATTATATACGGCGCCTTATCTATATAAATTTCTATAAACGATTACATAAGCTTACAATAGATTAAATGTTAATTTTTTAAAAAAATCTGCACAATTTTACTTTTTAGGAAACAGTTTTAGCAACGAGAAAAAAACATATTCATGTCAAATAGAGTTAATATAAAATAATTTATATATAATATCTACAAAATATTTACAATTTGCAATAACGTAATTTTATGCAATTTCATTTTTTGCCTAACACAAATTCTCCTTACTTCTTCTCAAAGTCTTACTTAATAAAAATTATATTTGTTGCTACGCTTTCCAACGCACATTTGCATAGAATAAAAAAATATTTTTTAAATAAAGATAAAATAGGCGTGTACGATATTGTGTCTCTACAATTGTACATATTGTGAAAAAATTAAGAATGTGCAATTCTTAATTCAGTAACATATCAAATGACATAATTTACGTAACTTTTTTAAATGGTTACAGATAGCGTAATGTCGCTTTATCACGAATTACTTTCCTTGTATCTATAAACAACTTTTGACAAGAAATGCAAACATGTTATTTTAGTATAGGCCTCTTGATATGAAAAAGGTTTCAACACATTTCTGACAATAAATATTGTTGTAGGTTAAACGTATACAATAGTGTCGTAACATTACGATACATGTTATTGTAATTATTCAAATAAATAAATCACTAATGCATTTATCAGTGTACAAATTCGTTAACCCCCCCGCCATGATGGTGAAACTGTTGCGTGTTGTCGACTATGACGCTGGTGTACGCGCCTTCTTGCACTGTCGGGCTGGGCGCCATTTTGGTGAAATTCCCGCCAAAATTACCTTGTATCGGGCGGCCATTTTGACTCTGACTGTTTTGCCCGTAGAATGAAATGAGATTTGTATAATTGTACTGTTGATTAGCAATCTCTGAGCTCTCGATGGAGCTGCAACTAGATGAGCTGGCCGAGAATGGCCGTTGGTTTTGTGGGTATATATAGTTATTGGGTATGATCTCCGGTTCTGTGTAATTTTCGTTGTAAAACAAATCGTAGGGGCCGTTCTGTTGGTGGTACTCGTCGTGCGTTTCGTATGGTATCACGGGCAGCGCGTACTCCGGGTATGTATAGCCGCCGCTCGAGTCTGTGCTGAAGTCGCTCTCGTTCAATTGAATGTGGTTGACTTTGTTGTCCGTGTGCCTCGCGTGGGGCATTTGTGGTGATGTTGTTGTGGTGGGGACGTGGGATGGTGTTTGCACTTCCGGGTTCAGTTTGGGTGGGCCTTGGTCTATGTTTAGTATCAGATGTTTTTCTTCGATATCGCTGTAACAATAATTTTATTGTACATTTACATTTTATTCTTCAAGTGGCAAAATTCCGCTTCGGGAGTAAAAATACTTGTATGGCGGCCGCCATTTTGAAATTCCCGCCAAAATTACCTTGTATCGGGCGGCCATTTTGACTCTGACTGTTTTGCCCGTAGAATGAAATGAGATTTGTATAATTGTACTGTTGATTAGCGATCTCTGAGCTCTCGATAGAGCTGCAACTAGATGAGCTGGCCGAGAATGGCCGTTGGTTTTGTGGGTATATATAGTTGTTGGGTATGATCTCCGGTTCTGTGTAATTTTCGTTGTAAAACAAATCGTAGGGGCCGTTCTGTTGGTGGTACTCGTCGTGCGTTTCGTATGGTATCACGGGCAGCGCGTACTCCGGGTATGTATAGCCGCCGCTCGAGTCTGTGCTGAAGTCGCTCTCGTTCAATTGAATGTGGTTGACTTTGTTGTCCGTGTGCCTCGCGTTGGGCATTTGTGGTGATGTTGTTGTGGTGGGGACGTGGGATGGTGTTTGCACTTCCGGGTTCAGTTTGGGTGGGCCTTGGTCTATGTTTAGTATCAGATGTTTTTCTTCGATATCGCTGTAACAATAATTTTATTGTACATTTACATTTAATATCCCTTCAAGTGGCAAAATTCCGTTTCGGGAGTAAAAATACTTGTATGGCGGCCGCCATTTTGAAATTATACAGAATATTAGGAGACCGTAAACGAAGACAGACGATAGTACTAATGACACCTTTTAACAAACATATAAACATTTAAAAAATGTATTGATTTTTTTTAATGACGAACTACATAGATTGGCCAGAGAAGTTGGCCTTGACTGCTTCACCGGATTGAGAGGTGGCATAGCTCTTAGGTCGCTTAGCCTGAACCTCTATCGCTAATCACCCGACACAAGGGTCCCCCCGGTGAGGGGTAACCTCGGCTTGGACGGTTACTATGTTACGCGTGAGCATTCCGATCCGAGGGCGCCCGAGAGGGCAGTACATGTATTGAAGACAGCTTAGTTTGTAAGGATTTATCAGTTTAATATTTGTTAAGTTATAACTAATCTTTTCTATTATTTTTATTATTTAACTGGCGTTTCTAACATATATATTTTTCTAATTAGATATTTATTTATTATATGTATATAAATTGTGGCTCGAAAGTGTTGCACGTTCTAATAATAGTAATAATAATTTGTAGATAATGTCATTGGCAGTTCAGCTACATATTTTAAAATTGAAAAAATAATAACTGGGTTAATGTATTTCCATTGCAGTAGTTTATAGACATTACCTGAGTACATAGTTGACAGAGACGATGCAGTGGGGTCTTGAGGACCTGGAGTTGTGGACTATGGTGGCATAGCTCTGCATCCACACCCAGCCGCCGGACTTGGTCAGGAAACGGTAGTAGCGTGACGTCACTTGCCCTTTTGCTAATACTGCGCGACGGTAAGACAATAATGCAATTTATTTCTTGTTCTCTTTTCGTGTACAATTAAGTTACATCTGTCTATATATATTTTTTTAAGATACATGCACGTCACTTCTTTTTTCTTTGTTTTTTGGGAAGAACAACATAGATTAGCGAAAGAAGATATACAGAGGTGGTATGTGCTATGCCACCTCTATATATGTTATAGGTCGCTAATTCTGAACCTGAATCTCTATCGCTAGTAACTAGACACAAATGTCTCTCGGTGAGGGGTAACCTCGGTTTGGACGGTTACTATGTTACGATTCCAGGGCGCAGGGTGCCGAACCAGGACTCGGTCGGTTGCTATTTCACAGATAATCTAAGGGACATTCGAAAAGCTAAACTAAATTTGAGTGCCACTTCGGGAAGCGTTTGTGCTGGGAGAAGAAGTGGCCGAAGAAACTCCAGCAACGCTCCTAACATCCAAGGGGTGGGGTCTGCCCATAAATAGCGGTACGAGGATTATTCGCCACCTCCGACGGTCACGAATGGACGCTTTGTGGATTTGTAAAGATCTAGCCTGTACTAGTCGATTACAATTTCTTGTATATCTAAGGAACATTCAAAAGCTAAACTAACTTTGAGTGTTACTTCAGGATTCTATTGAGGCTTTATTGTAGCTTATGTGTGCACGAGGCCCAAGGCCTTATGTACGGATCAGTAGTGGTCATCAGAACAGTGACGAAAAATCTGCAACTGCATGACAGCGTCCAACATGCTGTAGTGGCGATATCCAGACACACCGTCAGCTGTGTCTATTACACAGATGACTGTGACGACGCCACAGGGAGACTGGTGACAAGGGCAACGGCCGCATCATAAGAGAAAATTATAGACTATAATCGAAGAATGGCCATGAGAAACAGGGACGCAGCGGTCGCGGAGAAACTTATAACAATGCAACGGGAGTGAACCAGAGCATTCTCCAGCACCACCCTCAAAAACCAAAGCAACTAATTCAAGAATATTACGAAAGAGCACGGACATAAGTCTGTGGTTGCGCTTTATTGGAAGAAGAAAAATTATTGTAGTATCGTATGGCTCTTCGCCTGAGTGATGGACTTACAGGTACAGTGGGAGTATCTCATGTGCAGTACGTCGGTGCCGTGTATGAAGTGGTACAGTGTCTTCTCTATCAGATCCTGCGGCTCGTAGCCTGTCAGTGTTGCCACTCTGTCGACAAAAGTTTCCTTATTAAGTAAAGTAAAAGTACCCAGATTCTCCCTATACCGTCACGATTAAAGTTAAGTTAAAAGTTACAGCCTTTTTATATATATATATATATATAATATCCCACTGTTAGGTGCAGGACTTCTCTGTAAAGAGAGTATAAGGGCATAGTCCGCCACGCGGCCCTAGTGCGGATTGTCAGACTTCACATGCCTTAGAAAAAAATTCTAAGACATTTAGGTTTCCTCACGATGTTTTCCTTCACCGCCGAGCACATGAAATTGCAACAACAACATTTATTGGTGCTGGCTCCGGGGATCGATCTCGGGTTGCTAGTACTATGCATCAAGATGGTCGGCTCAAGAGCCAACCGCCTGGACACTGGCTACCACGGCTCTCTCGGATTGCGAGCATAAAATGGATCTCGCCATATCACAAGTGTTCGTTGTAAATGAATATCGATAGCTTCATATTTCGCGGTAATTTTTTTGCTAAACGGAAGTCGGTGAGGCGATATTTTTAACCGACTTCCAAAATGGAGGAGGTCCTTTTTGAATTTCTCAATTCGTCTATATGTCTTTTTTGTGTTATGTATGTAAGGAAAGCCAGCAATATTTAATATTTTTTTCACAAATATTACTAACATTCTTGTTGACCATTCCAACTAAGTGTAGTGTAGTTGTGCTAGGAGATAGTTCACGTCAATAGTCGAGTGGTGGATTCGAACCCACAACCTTACGATTCGCAGGCCGTACCCTAAACCATTAGGCTATTGACGCTTACCACATAACTTTCGATTCTGATGATTTTTTTTATTTAGAATAGAATAGAATATTTATTTATTAACACAGATTTGTACAGTTTTACACAGTGACTCCTAAACTAAGCAGATGTTTGAATCTTGGGTGCCAGAGTTGCGTTGTCGAGTTAGCATTTTGCACAAAGTATTAGTTTTTCATAATTTAGTTAATAAATGTATATATACGTATACACATATATATATATATATATATATATTAGAGATGAAACGGATAGTAGTGTGGCCGGATACCGGATACCGGATATTCGGCAAGCTACTAGGCCGGAGCGCCGGATATCCGGCTGCCGGATATTCGACCCTTTATTGCGTTGACGCGATCAGTTTGATTTGAATATTGGCGCGGTAAACGAGATCACAGCCCATTGATTGTCTCCGGAATTTCAGCTGCAACACGGCGTTCTTGCTATGAAACCGTTTTCAGGATCACACACTGGAGAAAATATAGCAAAGGAACTGAACGCTATTGCTGCTCGCTGGGATGTTGATAGAAATAAAATTCATTTACTAGTCCATGATAGTGGCACTAATATGGTGAAAGGAGTTCGAGTGGCAGAGTATGATTCTGCTAGATGTTTCATACATTCGCTTCAGCGAGTTGTAACTCATTTCAATCATTCAGGTTTAGCACAAGAAAAATTGCTTGCAATTCAAAATGAGTTACATTTAGCATCAGTTAGTGCAGGACATCAACACGAGGTGGAACTCTACCTACTACATGGCAGAACGCTTGTTGGAACAAAAAAGGGCAATCTCTCTTTATGTTGCTGAACATGACACACTCACTAATTTGACGATACAACAATGGGGCTTAATGGAACAGTGCATAAATCTTTTAAAACCATTTGAAGAAATTACGAAAATTACAAGTTCTGGCCTTTCCTGTATATCCAAGTTCACACGTGAAGCTCATGACACTTTTTGGAACTGTTTCAATGAAGTGGCAAAGGATAATAGTAGTGATTGTCGCGATCAAGAAAAACGCTAACTAGATTGACTTTTTTTTAAAGACATCTCGGATCGATCGAAATCACGACCCATACATTTGGTGGTCAGTTAATCTAAATCAGTACCCGCAGTTGTCAAGGTTTGCTAGAATTAATCTTTCAGCACCTGGCAGTAGCGTTTACAGCGAAAGGCTATTTTCACTAGCTGGTCTGGTATGCGAAGCCAAGCGGAGTATTGAACTAATAATTAATAAAACAAACATTTTTGATGTGCAATTACAAAAATTAAACTATCGGTATCCGGCCGGATGCTGGATTACTATCGGTATCCGGCCGGATGCTGGATTACTATCGGTATCCGGCCGGATGCTGGATTACTATCGGTATCCGGCCGGATACCGGATAGTTACCGGATATCCGTTTCATCTCTAATATATATGTGTGTTTGGCCAAGTATATATATAAAGGCGCGTGTGTGGGGTGTATAGTGTTAATGAGTGTATACGTAGTTGTGTATATGATCGTGTGTGTGTTATATATTTGTTTATTTTGTTTACGTCTACCCGATGATCCTTTCAGTCTGCTCGAGGTTGAGGCCGAGCAACCATTTTGATACCGTGATGTCCAGAGTTTTGGAGACATTGTTGTAGATTAGGTGGTGTACATAGGTTGGAGAGCGGCGGGCAAGATGGGAATTAAAGGTGGGTAGTGATAGTCGGAACACTCATTTTGCCAACAAGGTACGGTAGTCAGACCTGGATTTTAGACTTTTGTGCACATTGATAAGAGCTTTGATGATGAACAGTTGCCGGACACGCAGTACTGGAAGGTCACGGTTTGAAAGCTGGTCCTTCCAATTCTGAGTATTAGAACTAAATTTGCATCAAGTATGTGTGCCACAAATAGACGAATAACTCAATATCGCGCCAACCGATGTCGATGATGAATTTTTGATTGGAAAGTATTAACTTCAAAAGTAGTTAATAGTTAGTTAGGTTCTGATTAAGTGCGACGCCCCGTAATCCGAAGCGGGGTCAGGATGGGTACCTGGCCCCAGCATGCTTCGGCGTCGTCGGGACTTCTCTGAGTGCCGGAGAAGTCCCCTTTGAGGGTGAAGTCCGGTCTTTGCCGCTACCGGCCGGTCGTTGGGGTGTGCTGTCGCTGACAGATCCGGGACACCCCGCTCATAACGGCTGATGGCATTCGCGGTAGGTTTAGTGGGTATGGGCTGCTCAGGCCGAGTCCCACACATCTCTCCGGGCCCACCCAGGGTACTGGAGGATGGTCTATAAACAGATTCCCCCGCGTTAACAAAAAATAAAGGTTCTGATTCGTAATATTCCTACGATAATTCTTAAAGACAAAAAGGGCGTCCGTCCGTAATAGCGCTTAACTTTTGATTCGATTTGAAGTTGGATTTTTGTTTTTACTTGTAAATATACTAGTAACGCATCAGGATCCAAATCGCGTCCGTAAAGGCCTAATCACGACTCGATCAGCTATTCAGAAAACTATTAAGACATTCTAATTTCTTTATAGTGAGACACTATGGGCCTCATAAGCAAGGTCAAAGTCGCACATCGAGCTATAGAGAGGGCTATGCTCGGAGTATCTCTACGATATCAAATTAGGAATGCGGAGGTCCGTAGACGAACGAAGGTAACCGACATAGCTCGCTGGATAAGCAAGTTGAAGTGGCAATGGGCAGGACACATAGCGCGTAGAACAGATGGCCGGTGGGGCCGTAAAGTTCTCGATTGGAGACCACGGACCAGCAAGCGCAGTGTGGGACGTCCACCCGCAAGATGGTCTGACGAACGCATAAAGGCCGCAGGACGCTGCTGGATGCAAGCCGCTTACAACCGGTCCTTTTGGAAATCGTTGGGGGAGACCTGTGCCCAGTAGAGGATGTTTTATGGCTAAAATGATGATGATGAATAACTAATAATCAATGATAAACTTGAATTTATAACAATAAAATACGCGCAATTATGCTCGTAAATATATCAAGGATTCGATAAATTTTACTCAGATTATAAAAAAAAACGGCGACACCCTCGCCCCGCAACGCTCTCTGCTCTGTCAACCGAAAAAACTGTTGACGCTTAAAAAAAATCTACACTTCCGCCAATTAACGACACAAAATTCATCCCATATTGTTTTCAAAAGGGTGTCGCCACTCGATCAACTTGCCGCACTTAGCGCCCTATTATGTTTAGAATGGGGGAAGTATTTCATACGAGTACGTTGAGATTTAACAAGTATATTTACGATCGAAAACAATAAACCGACTTCAAATCGAATCAAACGTGAAAGATCAAAGATTAAACGCTTCTAAACGCAGACATTCTCATTTATTTCCGATGTTAAAGTTACAGACTATATATCCCACTGTTGGGCACAGACCTTCTCTGTGAAACGAACTCGGATTGATAGATTCTTGTGGCAACGCCACGGAGTTACCCAGCCCGCTTCGCCGGGCTTAGATTTTATTTAAGCAATAAACTTATATCAGTAAATATTGAATTTAACTCTCAAAATATATTAGATTATTCATTTCTCTCCATATTCATTCTCTTATCGAGCGGGTGAAGATCATTACCTACACCCATGTACATTTATTTATTTATTTATTTATTTAAATCAACAAAAATTATAACACCGTTACAGATAATACCAATATGATGTTATAAAAATTTAGTTAAATATATATTATTAAAATTATAACAAATAAAAAGCTGCTTTATGTATTGAAAATAATATATAAATATAATAAAGTCAAACACCTTCTACGCATTTGTAGGCAGCTTCGATATCAACATATATAACAACATATCAACCGTAAACGGATAGATTCTCGGCTATAACTTACCTTGAATACTTCAAAATCCTTAATTATTATCTTTAATATATATTTTATTATACTTCAATATGGTTCATAATGACATAAATATACACAACGCATGTGTCAATACAAATTTGTGTTATAAAACAATAGAATATCATCATAGGTAATAAAAGCTGTATTTGACAGTTCAAAAAGAGGAGTGCTCCGATCGTCACCTTTACAGAATTACTCGCCAGTTCAATCTGAAGATTCCCTGAAAGTTTCATTGAAATCGGTCCAGCCGTTTCGGAGCCTATACGGATCAAACCCACACACTTTGTTTATACATTTCGATATTCTCTAATAAATTCTATATTCACTGACGCCGGAGCGAAGCAGCAGCGCGTTATTTATAATTGTTCTGACATCTATAAATGTATTATTATGTGTGTCCTAAATACTTTGTCGTATGCTATTCATTTACAGTTACATTTTGTACATAATAATGTATACCAAATGTAATTCAAAGAATTTCGTTCCTCACGATGGTTAACCTTTATCGTGGCAAGCCCCCTCACCGGGGGACCCTTGTGTCGAGTTACTAGCAATAGAGGTTCAGGCTAAGCGACCTAAGCTATGCCACCTCTCAATCAGTGAAGCAGTCAAGGCCAGCTTCTCTGGCCAATCTGTGTAGTTCGTCAATATAAAAAAAAAATCGTGGCAAGATTGTTTTTGTAAAAAAATTAAAAAAAATGTATATCGAAAAAACATCAAAAAATAAATTTAAAAAATCTTGATATTAATATAAAGCTATTTTGGTAAACAAGATGCACACTATTCTAGACAGTGCTACATGTACAGTGATTATCGCATTTTTAGGAATGTATATAATGAAGTCTATATATAGTTACAGCCTTTATATATATAATATATATGTCCCACTGTTGGGCGCAGGCCTTCTCTGTAAAGAGAGTATAAGGGCATAGTCCACCACGCGGCCCTAATGCGGTTTGGCAGACTTCACATGTCGTAGAAAATTTTTCTAAGACATGTAGGTTTCCTCACGATGTTTTCCTTCACCGCCGAGCGCGTGGTAAATCAGCACATAAAACTACAACAGCAAATTTATTGGTGCCGGCACCGGGGATCGAACTCGGGTTGCTAGCGTACTATGCACTTTGAGCCAACCGCCCGGACACTGAGCTACCACGGCTCATGAAGTCTATATATATATATATACATGAAACTAAAGACTGCGTTTCTGTAGAATATTTAGAGAAACAACATCTAATGTCCTTATTCCAACTCTATCTCTTTTACATAAATGTCACGACACGGACAATTGTGACATTTAACATTTGAATAAATATTATAAAAATACAATTAAAGAATAAATTTAAGAAAAGAAATTTTATATCTTTACAAGCATATTATACTATACGTTGCTATATTTAGGGTAAATTGATCTTCTTCTTTGTCGTGGTCCCTTGAGCCCCTCAAATGAACAATCTGCCTCCATCGGTTTCGGTCCGAGGCAGCCCTCACCAGCTGGTAGAGATTAGGAGAGGAGATGGCACCATTTACTTGGTCAGACCATCGTGTTGGCGATCGGCCTCTTGTTCTCTTGCCTTCTGTATTGCCAACGATGACCAGCTTTTCAACATTGCCATCCCCTCTACGCATATGTCCGGAATATGACAGTACGCGCTGTAGACACGTAGTGGACAATCTGGTCTTTATGGCGAGGTGGGAGAGAATAGACACATTTGTGCGCTTGGCAGTCCACGGTATTCATAGCATTCGCCTCCAGCATCACATCTCGAATGCATCTATTCTCTGTCTTTCTCTTGCTCGAATTGTCCACGTCTCGACTCCATACAGAGAGAGTGGGAATATTAATACTCTAACTGTCTAAATTGATCTACTTTTTTGGAATCGGAAAAATATGTGTTTCATACATTCCCGCACAAGATATCCGATACTCTGTACAAACTAGTGGCAATTACGCGGCGCCCGTTCGCCCCATTACGCCCGTTGTTTTTGACGCCCCTGCAATTTGGGAACAGGGCAATCTATAGACATAGTGCTAAATATTTTTAAAAATTATAAACATAAAAAAATATAATACTTTTTGTATTTTTTTTTATAAAATCAACAGCTTATGAGTTATAAAAATAATAATATAGTTTATTTGCATCAAAAAAAAAGTTGAATACATATAAAGGTGAGTCCCTTAATTCCCGAACTAGCGTAAGCTGTATCTCAGGAGCTAATGTCTTCCCCCCGTCATTTTTGTAATCTTAAACATTACGAAAGGAAAAAAAAAGATAAAAAATTGAATAACAAAATATGAATAAAAATAAAGTTGAAAATAAAATCTGCTTTTAAATGTATTTGTGTGTATGTGTGAGTATGTGTGTGTGCGTGTGTGTGTTACTGTGTTTGCACAATAAACAAACTATCAATTTACAATTATTAATTTTTCAATTGCTTCATAATTATACTGGTTAAGCCATGTAAGTACTGTCTTTTTAAATTTATTATTTGTATATTTTCTCACATTGTGTTCTTTTTGTAGAATATTGTAAAGGTATGGAGCTAAGACATCGAAACTTAATTTATAATTCGATAATAGATATTTCGGTCACGTATTCAGGGTCTATATAGTAGACTGTACTTCGTATTAAAAAAAAAATTAAACAAATTAATAGGAAATAAAAATTGCATTACCTGCGTTACTGTGTGTGTGTGTATATATGTGTACGTTGTGTGTATATCCCTGTGTGTCCTGTATCACAATTCTTTATGTAACCCGAGTAATGCCATCAGTTATAAAGATGTTAACGATTTTTAATAAAAAAAGAGTAAAATAATAAATACGACTGTATGACATTGTTCTTTTAGTTCATATTTTTCCTGTCATACAAAGGTTGCCTGGTAGAGATCGCTCTTAGCGATATGGTCGTCCATTGTACAACGAATTGTTAAAATGTATCTTAGGTCTGTAATATTCTTCTTGTTTAATTTTGGTGAGTAATAATATCTCTCTATCTGTCTATACTCACGTCATATCAATCGATGAGAAAAAATATAGCGATATAAAAAACAACTATAATGAAAGCAGATTTCATTGATCATAAAATTTAGCAAATGCTTTTCGTCCAATTTCCATCTTATTTCATTAATTTCAAATTATTTTTCTTTTTCTCTTATGGGAAAAAATCTCTGGTGTCTGGGCGTAAGGCGCTCGGACGTTAAATTCGTGACAACGTATCCCATGTACACACGTTATTACAACAAAATTGAAGTAGTTTTTCTACTTTTCTCTCTTACTTTCTCTCATACCGCGCTCTCGCTTGCACACTTTGAATGATCATCATGCACTATCGGGAATTCTGGGGAACTCTCGGCTCGAGCGTAACGGGACATTTTGCGAGAATGACATCTAGTGTTCATCAATTTATAAGACGTTGACACGTTAAAAGCAGCCTTATGCGCACGATGAGTGTAGCTTACGATTCACCAAAATGGTTCCATATTAGTTGACACGTTAAAAGCAGCCTTATGCGCACGATGAGTGTAGCTTACGATTCACCAAAATGGTTCCATATTAGTTGACACGTTAAAAGCAGCCTTATGCGCACGATGAGTGTAGCTTACGATTCACCAAAATGGTTCCATATTAGTTGACACGTTAAAAGCAGCCTTATGCGCACGATGAGTGTAGCTTACGATTCACCAAAATGGTTCCATATTAGTTGACACGTTAAAAGCAGCCTTATGCGCACGATGAGTGTAGCTTACGATTCACCAAAATGGTTCCATATTAGTTGACACGTTAAAAGCAGCCTTATGCGCACGATGAGTGTAGCTTACGATTCACCAAAATGGTTCCATATTAGTTGACACGTTAAAAGCAGCCTTATGCGCACGATGAGTGTAGCTTACGATTCACCAAAATGGTTCCATATTAGTTGACACGTTAAAAGCAGCCTTATGCGCACGATGAGTGTAGCTTACGATTCACCAAAATGGTTCCATATTAGTTGACACGTTAAAAGCAGCCTTATGCGCACGATGAGTGTAGCTTACGATTCACCAAAATGGTTCCATATTAGTTGACACGTTAAAAGCAGCCTTATGCGCACGATGAGTGTAGCTTACGATTCACCAAAATGGTTCCATATTAGTTGACACGTTAAAAGCAGCCTTATGCGCACGATGAGTGTAGCTTACGATTCACCAAAATGGTTCCATATTAGTTGACACGTTAAAAGCAGCCTTATGCGCACGATGAAGTTATATCTCTCTATCTGTCTATACTCAAGTCATATCAATCGATGAGAAAAAATATAGCGATATAAAAAACAACTATAATGAAAGCAGATTTCATTGATCATAAAATTTAGCAAATGCTTTTCGTCCCATTTCCCTCTTATTTCATTAATTTCAAATTATTTTTCTTTTCCTCTTATGGGAAAAAATCCCTGGTGTCTGGGCGTAAGGCGCTCGGACGTTAAATTCGTGACAACGTATCCCATGTACACACGTTTTTACAACAAAATTGAAGTAGTTTTTCTACTTTTCTCTCTTATTTTCTCTCATACCCCGCTCTCACACTTTGAATGATCATCATGCACTATTGGGAATTCTGGGGAACCCTCGGCTCGAGCGTAACGGGACATTTTGCGAGAATGACATCTAGTGTTCAAGAATTTATAACACGTTAAAAGCAGCCTTATGCGCACGATGAGTGTAGCTTACGATTCACCAAAATGGTTCCATATTAGTTGGCACGTTACCAATATTAGTTACAGATAAACTAAATGTGATGTGCAGCATATTCAATCATCACACCATATTTAGCAGCAACGATCTTTTGTAAATACAAATCTAACCATATGTGTGAGGTTGTTGTACGTATATATACACACGTTCCAGAGATTTCATATAATGATTAAGAATTATTTTAACAAAGGATTTGCTTGGAACTAGTTAAAGTAACAGCCTTTATATATATAACATATTTGTCCCACTGTTGGGCGCAGGCCTTCTCTATAAAGAGAGTATAAGGGCATAGTCCGCCAAGCAAAGGACTGGAATAGTTTGCCCGCGTCTGTCTTTCCTTCCGATTACAATGTGGGTATTTTCAAGAGTAGAGTGAATAGTCATTTACTAAGCTAGTGCGCCGTAACACCCAGGACTGCATTTCCGCTTAACATCAGGTGGGATCGTAGTCAAGCACTTGCTTAGAAAATATAAAAAGCACAGCTAGTGTGGATTGGCATACTTAACATGGCTTAGAAAATTTTTCTAAGACACGTAGGTTTCCTCACGATGTTTTCCTTCATCGCCGAGCGCGTGGTAAATCAGCACATAAAATTGCAACAACAAATTTATTTAAAACCACAGTGACACAACTGAACTACAGATAACCACAAGTATATTTACGAGCACAGCCCTGTAGTTCTGGGCTCTCAAGAATAAGACTACGGTATCCCCTGCCTGTCGTACAAGGCGACTAAAAGGGGCCTCGGGTTCACTGGGCGACAAGGGTGGGGGCCTGAGTCGTCCACCAAAGTGAACCCGGGAAGAAGGCGACATCGGCTGACCCGTGTCGCCTTTCGCTGCGAGGGCACAGGGGGGGGGACGGAGTTACCTCCCCCCTCGGGACGTGCTCTCCTTGAGCACAGTGCAGAGGGGCTCCGGTGCGTTCCACTGGAGATCCCGGAACTCCTCGTCATGCACCGAGGAAGGGGCCACCGGGGAGGTTTTAGTGGGTAAGAACCCCACATAACCGCCGCCTTCCCCCCAGAAGGCGGGGTATCTTTGTGAAGATTTCCTCCCCGTCAACAAAAAAAAAAAGTATATTTACGAGCAAAAACAAAAACCGACTTCAAATCGAATTAAACGTTAAACGATATTACGTGCGGACAAACTCTTTGTATTTACGAATTATTGTAAGAATATTACGTAATAAAATTAATCAGAACCTAACCTGTCACCAACAAAATTAATCACCTAAATCGGTTGGCTTCATATTGAGTTATTCGACCATTTGTGACGCACATACTTGATGCACATTTAAGACTTTTCTGGATTTCTCATGGATCCTAGCGTCAAAATTGGACCAAATTGTAACGGGACCACACAGGAAGCACAAGTTTTCAAATTAAAAAAGAATCATCAAAATCGGTTCACTCAGTCAAAAGTTATACGGTAACAAACATAAAAAATACAGACAAATTGAAAACTGTGATTTTAAGTTAAGTTAAAGATACAGCCTTTATATGTATAATATATATATCCCACTGCTGGGCAGAGGCCTTCTCTGTAAAGAGAGTATAAGGGCATAGTCCGCCACACGGCCCTAATGCAGATTGGCAGACTTCACATGTCGTAGAAAAATTTTCTAAGACATGTAAGTTTCCTCACGATGTTTTCCTTCACCGCCGAGCGCGTGGTTAATCAGCACATAAAATTGCAACAGCAAATTTATTGGTGCCGGCACCGGGGATCGAACTCGGGTTGCTAGCGTACTATGCAAATTGAGCCAACCGCCCGGATACTGAGCTAACACGGCTCATACTGTGATTTTGACTCAAGTTAATTACAGTAAATTCTACATACGACAAGATAAGGGTTCATATTAAATAAACATTGTTTTTAATAAAGAAATTTTAAATTAATTATAAATTTAAACAAACATTACAATAAATTGCACCGTAAGGTAACTCCATGGTCGCCGTTGTGCTGACGGCGCGGAAGTGATTTTTGCTAAGCGTACTCTGTCACGTAGGGACTAGAGCGTGTCTTTGACAAGAATGTCGAGGCAAAATAGACCTTATTCCATTGTGATACGAGTGTTGGTGATTTATTCGTATTGCGTTGCTAAATTGACAATTTTAAAGTATCTACAAACTACGTGTATATCTTACTAGCAATATATTGTATAGCCATTTCCTATACTGACATATTTATTTTGATAAAGACCGTGATAATCTATATATATAAAGAAAGTGTGTGACTTTGTTCCTTATAGGCTCCGAAACGGCTGGAACGATTTCAATGAAGCCTTCAGGGAATATTCACATTGACCTGGCGAGTAATCCTGTAAAGTTTGGTGACGATCGGAGCACTCCTCTTTTTGAACTGTCAAATACAGCTTTTATTTACTAAGATGATATTCTATTGTTTTATAACCCAAATTTGTATTGACACATGCGTTGTGTATATTTATGTCATTATGAACCATTTTGAAGTACAATGGAGTATATTGAAGTATAATAAAGTATTCTGAAGTATATTAAAGATAATTATGAAGGATTTTGAAGTATTCAAGGTAAGTTATAGCGCTGCGAATGTATCCGTTTACTGATGCTGCTGATATGTACATGGGTGTAGGTAAGGATCTTCACCCGCTCGAGAAGAGAACAGAAGAGAATGTAATACGAAGACAAATGAATAATTGTAATATATTGTGAGAGTTAAATTAAATATTTAATGTTGTAAGTTTATTGTTTAAATAAAATAAAGCAAAATGAAGCGGGCTGGGTACGCTAGTGTCAAAGTGGGTAAATGCGAGTTTCAATATATTGTATATCTATTTCCTATACTGACATATTTATTTTGTTAAAGAACCGTGATAATCTATATATATATAAGAGAAAGTGTGTGGGTTTGTTCCTTATAGGCTCCGAAACGGCTGGAACGATTTCAATGAAGCCTTCAGGGAATATTCACATTGACCTGGCGAGTAATCCTGTAAAGTTTGGTGACGATCGGAGCACTCCTCTTTTTGAACTGTCAAATACAGCTTTTATTTACTAAGATGATATTCTATTGTTTTATAACCCAAATTTGTATTGACACATGCGTTGTGTATATTTATGTCATTATGAACCATTTTGAAGTACAATGGAGTATATTGAAGTATAATAAAGTATTCTGAAGTATATTAAAGATAATTATGAAGGATTTTGAAGTATTCAAGGTAAGTTATAGCGCTGCGAATGTATCCGTTTACTGATGCTGCTGATATGTACATGGGTGTAGGTAAGGATCTTCACCCGCTCGAGAAGAGAACAGAAGAGAATGTAATACGAAGACAAATGAATAATTGTAATATATTGTGAGAGTTAAATTAAATATTTAATGTTGTAAGTTTATTGTTTAAATAAAATAAAGCAAAATGAAGCGGGCTGGGTACGCTAGTGTCAAAGTGGGTAAATGCGAGTTTCAATATATTGTATATCTATTTCCTATACTGACATATTTATTTTGTTAAAGAACCGTGATAATCTATATATATATATAAGAGAAAGTGTGTGGGTTTGTTCCTTATAGGCTCCGAAACGGCTGGAACGATTTCAATGATGCCTTCAGAGAATTTCAGATTGACCTGGCGAGTAACCCTGAGCGCTCCTCTTTTTGAACTGTCAAACAAGCCACACGTCGTATTTTTATTTCTGACATTAACTTGAGCCCGATATGTTTTTGTATAAGTGATAAGAATGATATTGTATTTACTGATATGTACATGGGTGTAGGTAATGATATCCGCTCGAGAAGAGACTGAATACGGAGAGAAATTAATAATTGTAATATATTGTGAGAGTTAAATTAAATATTTAATGATGTAAGTTTATTGTTTAAATAAAATAAAGGAAAATCTAGCCTGAAGCGGTACAGTATAGAATAATTAAGAATATAATTTGAGAATGGACCGTCATCACCGAGGATCGAACTCGGGTTGCTAGCACGGCTCTTTGCCCTCGTTTCTGTTAATCTGTATTTATTTCCAACAAAGCGTTGTGGATCCTCCTCCTCGCGTCGGTTTCTTCAATGCTGAAGATCGAGACCATCTCGTGGGAACAGTTTGTTTTTAGTGATCCGTCGCCATTTTCCTCTATCTGCAACCGTGCGCAGAGCATCGGTAACCGACGTGCCGAGAGTGGTGCGGATCTGGTCAGTCCAACGGTCTTGTCCCGTCAATTTTACCAGTCACAACTAGCCTTTCTAAGTTATTGCTGTTTTTTCTGGCAATGTGACCAAAGTATTCCAGCATCCTGCGTAGGCATACGGACAGCCTAGCTTTGATTTTAAGTTCTTTTAGGATGGACACATGGGATCCGTAACATCCTTCGCCAGCACCACATTTCGAAGGCATCAATGCGATCACGGTCGGCTTTCTTCAGGGTCCATGTCTCAGCTCCGTAGGTGAATATGGAAGACACAAGTGTGCGCACAAGGATAGCGTTGTGGCTAGTGTTTACTATATCGTGTTACTATTTTGTTGAATATAATAATTAAGCCACGTCTGAATCCAAAACAGTGAATCTATTCCGCCTAATAAAATCATCTCGCGTTACGCCGCCATGTTGATTTCAGGTGTTCAAAACGCAACGCCCGCAAATTTAACGATGTTATGTAACTCTATATTCACACGATAACTTCTTGGTAAGTGTTTCATATTGATTTCCGTCATATCTCGCGACCTCCCGTGACTGTTTTTTTTTTTTTGACGAACTACACAGATTGGCCAGAGAAGCTGGCCTTGACTGCTTCACCGGATTGAGAGGTGGCATAGCTCTTAGGTCGCTTAGCCTGAACCTCTATCGCTAGTAACTCGACACAAGGGTCCCCCGGTGGGGGGTAACCTCGGCTTGAACGGTTACTATGTTACGCCCGAGAGGGCCGAAACACTCGGTCGGTTGCCATTTCATGGATAATCTAAGGGACATTCAAAAGGTAAACTAACTTTGAGTGCTACTGCGAGGAAGCGTTGGCGCTGGGAGAAGTGGCCGAAGAAACTCCAGCAACGCTCCTAGTATCTAAAGGGGTGGGCGTCGAACTTGGGTTGCTCTGCAGGTGCGTTGCTGACCTTTGAGACAGGAGTAGGCTCGTTTCTCGTAGGTTCCCAAATCATACAGGTTTCGGAAACACCGCTACGGGTTTTTAGCGAGTAGAATGGCCCTTCCCCTGGCCATAAACCATTAAGCTATAGACAACATTAGAATATAAGGCCCTTTTTAAATGCCCATTTTCTTAACGAAGGGAAATATTTTTTTTTTCCTCACACCTTTGTGTCGAATTACTAGATAAAGAGGCTAAGCGACCTAAGCTATGCCACCAATCCGGTGAAGCAGTCAAGGTCAGCTTGTCTGGCTAATCTGTGTGGTTCACAACAAAATTTCCATTCTCTTAAACGGCTTAAGAACTTCCTTCCTTTAACTACTAGGATTACTTTAGTTAACTCTCTGCTGCTGCCCATCATTGACTATACTGATGTTTGCTATACAGATATCAATGAAACACTTCTCGATAAACTTGAGCGATTACTTAATCTATGTATAAGGTTTATCTTCGGAACACGTAATTATGACCATGTGTCACACTGCCGGGCTCAGCTGAAGTGGCTCCACATCCGCAACAGGAGAGATGTACACACACTTACCATGTTATATAACATAATTCATAACACTTGGTCACCAGAATATCTTCGTGAGCGCTTTGTACTCAAACAGTTCGTCGGCCGCGAACCGCGAACCTTCTATAATAAATTTTTAACATTTCCCGAATGTCACACGAATTTCTATGGCAATTCTTTTACCTGTACAGCTATAAAACTATGGAATAGTTTGCCGATTGAGATTAGGGAGGCTTCGTCAACAAATGTCTTTAAATCGCGTGTATCTGAATACTTTCTACGCAAACAATGCAAAATTACATACTGGTATATTTATTGTCGTTATATATATGCCATGTGTATGTATATTATTATATTAATATAGAAGTATCTATTTATGTATATTTATTTATCTATATAATAGTTTTAAAACGCTATTTTAGCGGCACTACTCTTAGCCTGCTCTTAATCACTAAAGGTTAGCTGGAAGACAACGCTAAATAGCATTAAGTTCGCCTTTGTACATTTTATTTGGTGCAATAAAGGATTTATCTATCTATCTATCTAAAATAATGGAGGGAAAGACATGCGTTCCATTTATTCCAGTCCTTTGCTGTACGTAATTCTAAAATGTCCCTCGCACCCTGGAGCCGTGTTCATTGGACACCCTCGCCAAGGAGTTACAGTCCTCAGTTTCCGCGAATGGAAGGCATTGTCGAGGGCCGCTCGCTTAACGCGCTCCTGATTGCCGTGAACCTATAAACGCAGTACGGGCGTGTGTCCAATGCTATCGACACATGACGTGTCGGAAACTAATCTAGGAAAATACAACAAAAGTGCAATATAAACAAGTACCCGTTAAACTATCCTTGAAGTAAACCCTTTTTAATAAATAATGAATCATCGAAATCGGTAGGCGAGATATTGAGTTATAACATTAATTGTCGCCTACATACTTAATTTTTTTTTAGACGAACTAACACGGCCAGAAAAGCTGGCCTTTACTGCTGCACCGGATTGAGAGGTGGCATAGCTCCTGGGTCCCCGGTGAGGGGTAACCCTGGCTTACGGTTACTATTTTTACGCGTTAGCAGTCGGATCCGAGGGCGCCCGAATGGGCCGATCCACGTCTCGGTCGGTAGCTATTTTATTGTCAAAAGACTATTGGGACAATCTAAGCTAAACTAATTTATATGCCACTTCGGGAAGCGTTAGCGCTGGGAGAAGAAATTTTTTTTTTTTTATAATAATATATTTTATTTCAAACCAAAAATTCATGTACAAACCAGTTCGATAATAGCCGCAGTAGTAAAAACTGTGTCGCAGCTATTAGCGCCCATCTCCATACAGTTAAATACAAATACAAATAAAAATTTAGTAAAATTAACAACTTATAACGTAATTTAGTTTAATCGTTTTGTGTGTGTGAGTGTGTTTGTGTGTAAAAAGTTGCGTGTGTTGAAGAGTGACTGTATGTGTAGGGACGAGTATGGAGGGAGTGAGTTACTCTGACTGATTATTATGGTTTTAAAAGATCTTCTGTAAATTCATACGAGAGGGTTTGGAGCTATTCAGTAATATGTGTCTTACATTCTTTTGGTGGTTATGGGTATATATGTAATAATTTATTTACTTTATTGTACAAAAAGGCACTTAGGATGGAAAATTGATGTCTAGCGAAATCAGTTCTGTGGGCCACAGTGGTGCAAAGAAATGGCCGAAGAAACCTCAACAACGCTCCTAATCTTATTGAGTGGGGTTTTCTCATGAAAGTTCTTGTTCTTGTTCAAAAACAGTATAACTTGATATAATACAATATGCCTTTTATGCTCTATAAGTAATAAGAAAAATTACCGTGACCATAGTCCCGAACGGCCCAAATATACTTGGATCAGTTCGCAGCCTCCACAGGTTTAAAATAATATAATAGTAATATTGTCGCATGTGTCGTCACCAGTGGACAACACGCTAAGGGCCCGCGACTTGCATTGTTCGGCCGATATGGCAAGTTCCTCGGAATGCCATATAAATTATTATCGGCCAATACGAGTATCAATAGTGACGAGACGAACACGATTTGATCGTAATTCTGATTAGATTTTCACGTAGTTTCATTTTACGTTACAATTAACAACTAAAACCTTTTTGGATAAAAGTCTACGGATTTTATAGAGTTTTAATTTAAAACGGTCCATTTGGGCGTCCTTGGATCGGAAGGCTATTGCGAATACAGTATCCGGCTTTTCTTTGACGGTGGGGAAATCTTGAAAAAGATTAGATAGGATAAGGGCTCCGGGATACCCAGTGGGACGCAGCAGAGCGCCTCCGCACTGTGCTCTCGGAGAGCACGTCCCGGGGGGAGTTTAATCCCAAAAATAAAGATTGTATATCTCGGCGCCTACTGGATGGATGGACTCTATCGGACTGAAACTACAGGCGGTTACACCTGCCTCAAACTAAAAGAGAGCGGGGAGTGCTGGTTAGGAGCAGCTCTCTTCCACCTTCTTCCATATAAAAGTAGTATTACGCGCGCACGTCTTTAGGTAGTTCCGGGCACCGCTGAAAATCAGCGCCGTCGCATCCTTGCGACAGCATATGCTGAGACGGTGTCCGATATTGGCATCATATGTTTTGTATTATTTGTCCGTGTAACTTTAACTGTGTCTATTTTTTTTAACTTTTGTCTATCTTTCATTATTTTTTAATGTGTGTTATATTCTGTCTGTGATGTGTTTTTGTATTGTAATGCCAAAAAATAAATGTCTATGTCTATATCTTGGTGGTCAAGGCGACCCTTGTCTTGTCGCTTTGCCACGTCCGTCTTCCTGATGAACGTGCAACATTTAAATTTCCTTTGACTTCATCATCAGCCTGTCTATCCAGCCACTACCTATCCTTTTTTTTAATAAATCGCAACCACAGACTTGTGTCTGTGATCTTTTCTAATGTACTTTAATTTTTTAATTTGTTTTGTTAATAAAAGTGCATTGATGTGTTTGCGGACGTTAACCTTAATTAAAATGGTTAATCCTAAAATACGTCTTAAAAATAATAACATTATAGTAACCTTTTATGTTAACTATGATAGATATACTCGTACTTTTGATAACTATGTTAAAGTTACAGCCTTTATATATATATATAATATATATGTCCCACTGCTGGGCGCAGGCCTTCTCTGTAAAGAGAGTATAAGGGCACAGTCCACCACGCGGCCCTAGTGCGGATTGGCAGACTTCACATGTCTTAGAAATTTTTCCAAGACGTGTAGGTTTCCTCACGATGTTTTCCTTCACCGCCGAGCGCGTGGTTAATCAGCACATAAAATTGCAACAACAAATTTATTGGTGCAACTTGAGCCAATCGCCCGGACACTGAGCTACCACGGCTCACTAAGCTACCACGGCTCGCTGAGCTACCACGGCTCAACTATATTAGTAACAATGCAATACATACTAATATCTGTTTTTTGTTTTAACGATTGGATCATGGGAGCAATTTAGGTACGCAAGACGGATACTCTGGCGCTAATGACAAACCATTGCCGTTTATATAGCGTTAAGTTATATATATATTTCCTTTATCGTTAACATTTTATTTGTAATAAATAAAAAAAAGTTGCCTCCTGCCATGTTTACCTCTGGTAAAAAGGTATACCGAGGGCCGTACCTGCAAGGTTCTCTCTAAACCCTGGCAGAAGACACGACCAGAGGGCGCCCGAAAGAACTTAACCAAGGCTAGTGCAGCTATCCCACGGATTTGTGTAGCATTTTGGCAGTTTTTTTTATATTAGAATCATAAATTATTGGAAATGTGGTTTCTTTGTACACAACGAAGGTCTGTATTACCTTATTTAATACTCTGGTATCACTCGCTCGGTATATGTGCGTACGTGACTTAAACGTATTTTCAATACAAGTTTTGTCATCGGTGGCAACACTTTTGTAACTCGTGTGTTGCCATTTTGCAGATTGAGCAATAAAAAAACATAAATTTGTTACCTTTTAAAATACGATTTTCGATTCTTTCTTTTAGGCATTATCAAGCAACATCGTAGGAAATATTATATAGTATTAGTAAATTTATTTGTAACTTATCTAGATAGGTTTTTAGTGTAGACTATTTAGTTCTGGCCTCGTAGAATAAGCTCGGTATCCCCTGCCTGTCGTAGAAGGCGACTAAAGGGGGCCTTAGGTTCACTGGGCGACGGGAGACGCCTTTACTGCTTCACCGGATTGAGAGGTGGCTTAGTTCTTAGGTTACTTAGCCCAAACCTCTATTGGCTAGTAACTCGACAAAAGGGCCCCCGCCAATGGGTGTAACCTCGGCTTGGACAGATATTTAGTTACGCGTTAGCATTCCGAACCGAGGACGCCCGAGAGGGCCGAGCCACGACTCAGTGGGTAGTTATTTTATTAAACTAAATGGGACAATCAAAGTCATACTTATATGCCACTTCTGGAAGCGTTGGCGCTGGGAGAAGAAGTGGCCGAAGAAACTCCACCAACGCTCCTAATCCTATTCAGGGGGTGGGGTTTTCTCATAAAATACTTTTATGAGAAACGCGCGAGGATTTTTCGCAACATCCGACGGTCGCGAATGGTTGAAGTCGGTCTTTGTTAGTCTCGTAAATATACTTGTCCATACAAAGGCCGTCGTTAGCGATAAGGTCGTCTGTGAAATGTGCTACGGTTCTGTAATTTGCTTCATCTTTGAATTTAAGAAGGCAAAACTGTATATCGATAAGTCATTTATCGATATATCGATATGTAGTGAATGGTGCACCACTTGCGGTGTGAAATTGTTTGAGGCGGAACGTTCCGGTGTCGGCGGGCGGGAGGTTTTAATAACTCTCGAAAAATTCATTACCGTTTCGCGAGGCATTACAATCGAGACTGTTTTTATTCTATTGAAATAAATATATTAACAATATATAATACAAATAGCAACAATTGGATCAATATTCTAGTGTCCAGTGGTAAGCCATTAGAAACCCATTAAGGCATAAATTAGCCTAGCGATTTCACGGCCTTTCTGCACTTTCTTGCACGTCTCTCTGAAGGATCAGATCGGAAATGAGGTGATTCGACACGAAACTAAGGTGATCGACATAACCCATCTAATGGGCTATATCAGACGTATAAACAGTGGGTGAAACGAGTGCTTGAGTTGAACGAGTGAGTGGAGACCAAGGGAAGGAAAACGCGGAGTGAGACGCTATAGACGAGGTGGAGCGACGATTTTCGCAGGACGGCTGGCAGGAGCTGGATGAGAGTGCCCGAGGAGGTGAATGAGCCCTCAGCGGCTTTTGGAGTGGCTTATGTCCAGCAGTGGACTGTTGCAGGCTTATGATGTTCTTTTAATTTCTTTATAATATATTTTCCCCAACGTGTTTAGCTAATATACACAACGCATGTGTCAATACAAATTTGGGTTATAAAACGATACAATATCATCATACTAAAAAGTTGCATTTGACAGTTCAAAAAGTGCTCCGATCGTCACCAAACTTTATAGGATTACTCGCCAGGTCAATCAGAAGATTCCCTGAAAGTTTCATTGAAATCAGTGCAGCCGTTACGGAGCCTACACGGATCAAACACACACACATTCTCTTTCATATATATATAGATATATATATATATAGATAGATTGCATTTCTAATGTTATCCTTTCGTTCATCTCGCTTTCCAACATAAATCTGTTTACATTATGTACCGGGCATTCAACTATAATGTCCATCACCGATTCCTGCATTTCCAGGTCACAAATAAAACCAGGGGATCTCCTTGCACGGAAACTGGCTTACGTACTCGGAGAATCCATCGTGTCCTGTTAAAATTTCGATTTTGCGCAAGACATGCATGCAATTGATGATGACCACTGACCTGGCGTCTAGGAATATCAGTCTCATGTCCAGCGAGGCGCGGAACATGAACATGTTGGAGTGCAGCTTCAGCTCGGTGACAGCGGACGGCGGGAGCGAGTGTCCCACCGCGATCAGCCCCAGCGGCGCCGTCGCCTCGCCGAACCTCCTCGCCCGGAGATACCCTGAGCAATGGATCACCTGCCGACAAATATTACTGATGAAAACAAAATCTAAAGCGTCCAACTGCGTTCATGAATAGCGTTACAATTTCACACTTGATTCCGCCGCTTCATAAGAAAGACTCCGTAGATGTTAGGAGCGTTGCTGGAGTTTCGATTTAACCCTTCCGGAAGTGGCAATCAAAGTTAAATTAGTTTTTGAATATCCCTTAGATTATCCGTGAAATAGCAACCGACCGAGTCATGGTTCGGCCCTCTCGGGCGCCCTCGGATTGGAATCTAAGTCCAAGCCGAGGTTACCTTTCACCGGCAGGACCCTTGTGTCGAGTTACTAGCGATAGAGGTTCAGGCTAAGACCTATGTCACCTCTCAATCCGGTGCAACAGTCAAGGCCAGCCTCTCTGGCCAATTTGTGAAGTACGTCGAAAAAAAGCTGAAGTTGCTTTGATCACTTCTTCCAGCGATAATTCTTTCGGCATTCAAAGTTAGTGTAGCTTTCCAATGTACATACTCCGCGGTAAAGCAAGCGACCGATTCCTGGTTTGGCTCTCTCCGCCACCCTTGGAAATATTCCAAGCCGAGGTCACCCCTCACCAGGGGGAGTTACTTGCTATGATGGTTCAGACTTCAGATCTCTGCCACCTCTCAAATTAACAAAACAGATGCGGACAACGTCTCTGGCCAATAACCCGTTGAGCACGATCCGTCCATCATATCTGGCATTTTGGAGATTACCAAAATCACTTCAATCATTAACATCGGGATGGCACCGGTTCAAACGTCCCAATCTCTCACCAGCCTCACTGCACGAGGAGAAGAAACAAAAAAATCTCTTTTCCAATCAGGTTACTCATTGGTCACCATAAGCCATATAAAATCTAGATTTTAAGTCACTATCGTCTTACCTTATATCCAGACGTGGTAAGACCGGCGTTTCTCTTCGCGAGTACGCACTTCATTCTTATGAAGAAGGCGCGCTCGCATTCCACGTCCACTGTTGGGCCCCACGTGCCGCCTACAGGGTACCTGTTAGACAAAGATGAATAACGTCACCCAATTAAATAGGAGTATCAGAGCCTTCAGAGGTTCCTTCAAAGTTCCATCCATTGTGGAGAAGATGGTGAAAAGGTAGAGGACGACCGCAGGCCACGTGGTGGGCAACCCTTGCCAAAGATGTGCAACGAGCCAATATAGAAGTACGGACAACCCAAGACCATCTGACTTGAGGCCGCAACACGAGGAGGGCCGACCCCAAATAAAGAGAAAAGGAATAGAAGAAGAAAAGAAGGAGAAGAAATTAATAAGAGTTTAGCTCAGTGTCTGAGCAATTGCATCAAGTTCACAGTTCACAGGAAAACCCGAGTCCGGTCACCAGTGCCAGAAGTGGCTACTCATAGCCCCCACGCGTTAGATATTAGGAGGGATGCTGTAGTTTATTAGGACACATCTTCTCTCGAGGGAAAGGGCATAGAAGAAAAAGAAAAAGAGAAGAAATTAATAAGCAATTTAGCTCAGTGTCTGGGCAGTTGCATCAAGTTCCATAGGACATTCCGAGTCCGGTCTCCTGGACAGAAGTGGCTACTCACCCCACCCGTTAGATATTCGAAGGGATGCTGGAGTTTCTTAGGACACATCTCTCGTCGACAACGCTTCCCAAACTTTTCCTTTGGGAAAAGCAAGTTATGTTGGGCTTACACCGACTTAAACCCCGAGATGTTACACCGACGTTAAATATTGGCGGGGAATTGCTGTGATCACTTCTAGCGATAATTCTTTCCAATTTGGCATTTAAAGTTAATGTAGCTTTCCAATGTCTTTACAAACTCCGTGGTAAAGCAACGGACCGATTCGTGGTTTGTCTCACTTCACCGCCCTTGGAAATATCGGACGCCCCATAATTTTTTACGGAAACGCCTTACGCGTTTGACCTCTGGAAAAGCAAGTTATGTCGGGCTTACACCGACTAAAACCCTGAGACATTACACGAACGTTCAATGTTGGCGGGGCTACGGGAAACCTATGAATTGGCTAGTCTTCCAAAGCTCGAACTGCCGAGGATGAGCATCCCCAAAACCAATCCTGGCAAGGAGCGCATAGGACATCAGCCGCGCAATCTTCCACGGTCTTTGTTAACAGACGTAGGACTATTAAATTCTTACCCTAAGCTGGGGTACTGGTGGCCGAGGTAGGAGTGTGGATGCTGCAGGCTGAGCACGGCGCTCATCTCCTCGTGATCCTGCTGGTGTATGTACTCGTAGATCGAGTTGCCGGTCAGTTCTACCTGTTAGAGTATTGCATCATGAGAGTTGGGCTTTCTAATATTCTTGTATTCTTGTTCAGCCACTACAGGAAAAGATTAAACCAGATTTAACGTTGTTCAGTGTATTTTATTTTTTTATACCCCGCAATCAAAAACTGTTAATTTCTCTACGCTGGTCTAAATTACTCCTTGTGTCATCAGCTATTTGCCAGTGAAAGTCTCGTCAAAATTGTTACAGCCGTTGCAGAATTTGAAAAGAGCAAACAAACAGATAGACAGATAAAAATTGTAAAAAAATGTTATTTTGGTATATGTACCATTACATAAATATAAATGTAGTAAAAGATTACAAATAGAAACTAGAATTTTATTTATTATGAATGAATGAATGAATGAATATTCTTTATTGCGCAACAATTAACAACAAAATACATCACAGAAATAGTAACTACAATTTTCACATTAGACAAGGTCATTGCATGCGCAATATGCGTTCTTATCGCTAAGAGCGATCTCTTCCAGACAACCTTTGTATGGACAGAAACTTTCGTCTAAAAATATTTTACTGTGATTTTATTTATTTTAATACAAAACAATAATATAATATAAGAATATATTTATAAAGATAGATAGTGCCTATGTACTAGGTTCTTAAAAGCTGTCAAGGATTCAGTGCATATTAAGCTTTGT
The DNA here is from genome assembly GCA_029286785.1 of Meandrusa payeni. Classification (NCBI taxonomy): domain Eukaryota; kingdom Metazoa; phylum Arthropoda; class Insecta; order Lepidoptera; family Papilionidae; genus Meandrusa; species Meandrusa payeni. The sequence goes on from JAGSMX010000149.1 coordinate 72,590, forward strand.
GGCAGAGCATTCCAAAGTCGGACTGCTTCCACTGAGAAAGATTTACACAAAATTTTTTATTATATAGATTAACTTGAAATTAAGTGGAAATGCTGCTCAGTCAATGCATGTTCACTATACTCTTGAAAACACCCGCATTGTAATCGGAAGGAAGACAGACGGAAGCTAACTATTCCAGTCCGTTGCTGCAGTTCGTAATCCAAACTAATCATTTAACCTACTGTACCGTTAGCGTAGCGTAGCTTTATTTTATTTAAACAATAAACTTACATCATTAAATATTTAACTTAACTCTCATAATATATTCAATTATTAATTTCTATCCGTATTCAATCTCTTCTCGAGCGTGTTAACATCACTACCTACACCCATGTACATATCAGTAAATACAATATCATTCTTATCATTTATACAAAAAAATATCGGGCTCAAGTTAATGTCAGAAATAAAATACGACGTATGGCTTGTTTGACAGTTCAAAAACAGTGCTCCGGTCGTCACCAAACTTAACAGGATTACTCGCCAGATTATTCTGAAGATTCCCTGAAAGTTTCATTGAAATCGGTCCAGCCGTTTCGGAGCCTATATGGAACACACCCACACACTTTCTCTGTTATATATATATACGAGATAGATAACTAGTATTCTAAAAGTAACCAAATCTTTATATACCTGACTAAGTCCAAGATGCACGGATGCAGTTTCGCTTATATACATGATCTTGCCGTCCGGTGCGACCACGAAGATGAATCCGTCCAGCGTCTGTAGTAAATGGGAGCCCAACTCCCTGATTGAGAGCTCCCGGGGCTGCAGTGGGGGTGGCGCAGCACCCCACGCGTCTCCAAGACCTATTGGAAACCATGTATCGGAGGTTATATCTTTAATATCATTTTATAACATACAGACAGATAGGGTCGTCCCTATTTCAACCGACTTCAAAAAAGGAGAATGCTCTCTAATTGGAATCATAAACTCTGAACAGCCTAAATATCTGTATGAAAAGTTGAAATGGCGGAATGAAGATACTAGCTGTTTAATTAGAGCTAAAAACTGCATTTTACAAATTCCGCAACACCGATCTGCTGCGTTCCGCGGCAGTTTCAGATACTTGGCCACCAAGTGTTGGAATAATTTACCACCGCCCATAAGAGAGAGTAAATCTGTAAACGCATTTAAAAATAAATTAAAACACCTGATGTTAAAGATACAAAAAGATAATATCCCCGCGACATCGGTGGCTTGTTGTTTCCAATATTTTCAATATTTAATTATATAATTTAAACTTTATACATTTAATTATCATATTATTTATTTTTGACTCAATAATATTTATATATATTTTTTTTTTCATCTATTATTTTATTGTATAAAATATATTTTTATCTCATAACTGTTTTATTTATGTATCATATTTATTATACTCTTACTGTCTGTATAATAATATTCCATATAAAAGTAGTATTGCGCGCGCACGTCTTTAGGTAGTCCCGGGCACCGCTGAAAATCAGCGCTGTCGCATCCTTGTGACAGCATATGCTGAGACGGTGTCCGATATTGGCATCATATGTTTTGTATTATTTGTCCGTGTAACTTTAACTGTGTTTTGTCTATTTTTCATTCTTTTTTTAATGTGTGTTATATTCAGTCTGTGATGTGTTTTTATATTTTGATGCCAATAAATAAATGTCTATGTCTATGTCTCTATTCGTCTGTATTTACAAAAATTGTTTGTTAGCTCGTAACTTTGGACTGGGTGGAGCGATTTTGATGATTCTTTTCTTATTTGATAGCTTCTTACTTTCCTTTATCATTCATATATTATTTATCTAATTTGGTCCAATTCTAATAATGGCATCCATGAGACAACTATAAAAGTTTTAAATTTACGTTGGAAGACTACAACATCGCGATGGCGTTCCGGAACAGGGACCCGAAGGCGATAGACCACGACAATCAAGTAAAGGCGTTGGCGACATCTGCGAGGGCGAAGTGTTGAAGCTTTAAGCGATCTCTTTTATAAATGTAGCAAATATAACATATAAAAATCCAAATAAAAAAGGCACGGACGATCAGACCGTGAAAAAGCAGTCAAAATCAAAAAAAAATTGCATTTAGTGTGTAGAGGTCTGAACCTCTACATACTAAATGCTAAACGACAAAGAGCTATGCCATTTCTCAATCCGGTGAAGCAGTAAAGACCAGCCTTTCTGGCCAACTGTGTTAGTACGTCCAAAAAAAGTATGTGCGCGACTAACGGACGAATATCTCAACCAACCGTCCGACGGCCAACCGATTTCGATGACTCATTTTATATTGTAAACCTTGCACTTCGAGGGTAGTTGGATGAGAGTTTGGTTAGGTTTCGATAAATGCTATTAGACATAGACATTTATTTATTGGCATGACAATACAAAAACACATCACAGACAGAATATAACACACACTAAAAACGAATGAAAAATAGACAAAACACAGTTAAAGTTACACGGACAAATAATACAAAACATATGATGCCAATATCGGACACCGTCTCAGCATATGCTGTCACAAGGATGCGACAGCGCTGATTTTCAGCGGTGCTTTCCCGGACCTCGGTCTCTTTTGAGACGGAGGTCGAGAGGGGCCTATACGTTCAAAAGCCCCAGAATAGGGAATTTGAATTTACGGGCACGTCCGAGATCGTGCGTGTTGCGGGCGAACCCGCTATGGTGTTCCGTGCGGACCGTTGTCCGCACGGTCGAAAAAGTTACGAGCTAGTCTCGTGACAAATTCGTGAATCGATTCGATGCCTAAATCGCGTTGTATTACGTCATTTCTGACGTAACGCCCGCGTTGGATCATTCTCAAGGTTATGTTTTGTTGTGCTTGGATGCGGTTCCTTGCACTGTTACTGGTCAATCCGTACCACGCTAGAAGTATACGTCAATCAAAATAACAGTTTTAGACGGAGAGTTTAGCTCGGACGGGCAAGTGAGATGCCAATACTGGTCTCAATACCGCTCTCGCAGCTCTGGCGCTTTGAATCATACGATTCACCTGAGGGCCATTGATAGCCTGCGATCGATCTTGCATCCGAGATAGACTACATCCGACTGCCAAGGTATTACCTGTCCACGAAGACGCAGTCGCTGGTAATCTTTGCCGTATTTGGACGTTAGCGCTGCCGTCTTACCGACGTTGGATGGGCGATACGCCAATTGTCCAACCAGCGCGGTAGGGCGTCGAGCGCACTCTGTAACCGTTTTACAGCGTTGCTCAGGTTCATGGCAGAAGCCAAGTAGGCGCAATCATCCGCGTATAACGCCAGTATCGGTGCGAAGCGGCCCTTAGGGCACGGGATGTCGTTAGTATAAATCGCGTACAGTAAGGGGGATATACCCCCTGCGGAACACCGGCGGCGATCGGTCGCGACGTCGAGAATACGTTCTCGATGCTCACGTAGAACGAGCGTTCGGATAGGTATGACGCGATTAGTCGAATTAACGCGCGCGGTAGAGTATCGATGTCGAGCAACTTGTACAATAGTCCGGCGTGCAAACACGATCGAAGGCTTTCTCTATATCGAGAAAGACCCCGACCGCCCTCTGACCCCGGTTACATGCGGAGGTCAAAAATGAAGCACGCGGACCAATTGTGTGGTTGTCGAATGGCCGTTGCGAAAACCGTGTTGTTCCTCACGCCGGACGTGAGGACGAATCTTCTGCAGTAGCAGTTTTCGAATAGTTTGGCGATGTGCGGTAACAGCGTTATAGGCCGGTAGCTCGCCGCCAATCTACGATCTTTACCCGGTTTGGGAAGCATTATTACTTTCCCGGTTTTCCAATCCGTGGAAAATGATGGGTGCGAAGTATACCGTTGAAGAGCCGAGTTATTACTACTACGAACCCTCGCGGGAGTTGTTTGAGCGCACTGGTTGGGATACCGTCGTGACCAGGCGCTTCCCTCGCCAGAGGGAGGCGATTAACGGCCCTCCCAGTAACCGGAGGGGGTAACGCATGAGGATTATTCGCAACCTCCGACGGTCGCGAAAGGACGCTTTGTAAAGATTTAGCCTAATCAATGGTAATCGCGTCGTCCGGATCGTTAAGAACGTGTCTCGGTTTAGTACAGAAAGGCTTATCAAGTGGTGGCACTTACAAGAAGTTTATTAGAATGGTTGGTGGCAGTCTCGAAAAACCGTCGAGATGCCTGCTTAAATAATTGTGCTATTGTCGGTAATCCTGTATCAAAGTGGAGTTCGCGATTCTGCGATCCACACGATAACCATGGCGCATCCGTGGCGTCGTCACAGAAAATGATTCTGTATTACTTGTAACCTATGGATATATGCCTGAACCTCTCTGTGCACGAGTACTTATGTAGTTACGTTATAAGCAGAGTTGCGGCGTATTTATCGTCACAGGTAAAATTCTCGGTACAAAAATCATACAGTGTGGTAATTAAGTTAACGTAATGGCAAATTCTCACTAATATAAGACAAAAGCATAGCATAATGTTACGCACATAAATAGGATTATTCGCA
>JAGSMX010000019.1:0-15000 GCA_029286785.1 Meandrusa payeni
TGTAATAGAGGAGGCAACTTAGAAATTAGTATTACTTTGAAAGTAAGACAAATAAGTTAGTAGTAAATTAATGTTAAGATAAAAACCCCAGCCAAACATGCTGGGGAACAAATATTATAATAATCATCTTATAAAAAAAAAAAAAAAAAAAAAAAAAAAAAAAAAAAAAAAAAAAAAAAAAAAAAAAAAAAAAAAAAAAAAAAAAAAAAAAAAAAAAAAAAAAAAACCTAACCTAACCTAACTCCAACTCTAACTCTAACTCTAACTTAAATCCCAACTCTAACTCTAATCCCAACTCTAACTCTAACTTAACTTAACTCTAACTCTAACTTAACTTAACTTAACCTAAATTTAACTCTAACTCTAACTTAAATTCTAACTCTAACTCTAATCCTAACCTAACCTAACCTAACTCTAACTCTAACCTAATCCTAACCTAACTTCAACTCTAACTCTAACTTAACTCTAACTTAAATTTAACTCTAACTCTTAACTCTAACCTAACTCTTAACTTAACTTAACTCTAATCCTAAATCCTAACTCTAACTCCCAACTTAACTTAAATCCTAACCTAACTTAACTTAACTCTAACTCTAACCTAACCCAACTCTAACTCTAACCTAACTTAACCTAACTCTAACTTAACTTAAATCCTAACTCTAACTTAACTTAAATCCTAACCTAACTCTAACTCTAACTCTTAAATCCTAACTTAACTCTAACCTAACTTAACTCTAACCTAACTCCAATCCCAACCTAACCTAACTCTAATCCTAACTTAAATTTAACTTAACTCTAACTTAACTTAACTTAACTCTAACTTAACTTAACTCTAACTTAACTTAACTCTAACTCTAACTCTAACTCTAACTCTAATCCTAACCTAACCTAACTCTAACTCTAACCTAACTCTTAACCTAACCTAACTCTAACCTAATCCCAACCTAACCTAATCCTAACTCTAACCTAACTCTAACTCTAACTCTAATCCTAACTTAACTCTAACTCTAACTCTAACTTAACTCTTAACTCTAACTCTAACCTTAACCTAACTCTAACTCTTAACTCTAACCTAACCTAACTCCAACTCTAACTCTAACTCTTAACTTAACTTAACTCTAACTTAAATTTAACTTAACTCTAACTCTAACTCTAACCTTAACCTAACTCTAACCTTAACCTAATCCTAACCTAATCCTAACCTAACTTAACTCTAACTTAACTTAACCTAACTCTAATCCCAATCCTAACTCTAACCTAATCCTAACTCTAACTCTAACTTAAATCCTAACTTAACTTAACCTAACTCTAACTCTTAACTCTAACCTAACTTAACCTAACTCTAACCTAACCTAATCCTAACTCTAATCCTAACTTAACCTAACTCTAACCTTAACCTAACTCTAACCTAACTCTAACCTAACCTTAACCTAATCCCAACTTAACCTAACTCTAATCCTAACCTAACTTAACTCTAACTCTAATCCTAAATCCTAACTCTAACCTAACTTAAATCCTAACTTAACTCTAACCTAATCCTAACCTAACTTAACTCTAACTCTTAACCTAACTCTAACTCTAAATTTAACTTAACTTAACTTAACTCTAACCTAACTCTTAACCTAACCTAATCCTAAATCCTAACTCTAACTCTAACTTAACTCTAACCTAATCCTAACCTAACTCCAATCCCAACCTAACCTAATCCTAACTCTAACCTAACTTAACTCTAACCTAACTCCAACTCTAACTCTAACTTAACTCTTAACTTAACTCTAACTCTTAACTCTAACTCTTAAATCCTAACTCTAACCTAATCCTAACCTAACTCTAACCTAACCTTAACCTAACTCTAACCTAACCTAACTCTAACCTAACCTAACCTAACTCTAACTCTAACCTAACTCTTAACCTAACCTAACTTAACCTAACTCTAATCCCAATCCTAACTCTAACTCTAACCTAACCTAACCTAACTCTAACCTAACCTAACCTTAACCTAATCCCAACCTAACCTAACCTAACCTAACCTAACTCCAACTCTAACCTAACTCTAACTCTAATCCCAACTCTAACTCTAACCTAACCTAACCTAACCTTAACCTAACTCTAACTCTAACTCTAATCCTAACTCTAACTTAACTTAACTTAACCTAACCTAACTCTAACTTAACTCTAACTTAACTTAACTCTAACTCTAACTCTAACTCTAACTCTAACTTAACTCTAACTCTAATCCCAACTCTAACTCTAACTTAAATCCTAACTTAAATCCCAACTCTAACTTAATCCCAACTCTAACTCTAACTCTAACTTAACCTAACTCTAACTCTTAAATCCTAACTTAACCTAACTTAACCTAACCTAACTTAAATTTAACTCTAACTTAACTCTAATCCTAACTCTAACTTAACTTAACTTAACCTAACCTAACCTAACTTAACTTAACTTAACTTAACTTAACTCTAACTTAACTCTTAACTCTAACTCTTAACTCTAACCTAAATCCTAACTTAACCTAACTTAACTCTAACTCCAACTCTAACTTAACTCTAACTCTAACCTAACCTAATCCTAACTTAACTCTAAATTTAACTTAACTTAAATCCTAACTTAACCTAACTCTAACCTAACCTAACTTAACTCTAATCCTAACTTAACCTAACTTAACCTAACTCAACTCTAACCTAACCTAACTTAACTCTAACTTAACTCTTAACTCTAACTCTTAACTCTAACCTAAATCCTAACTTAACCTAACTTAAATCCCAACTCTAACCTAACTCTAACTCTAACCTAACCTAAATCCTAACTTAACTCTAATCCTAAATCCTAACTTAACCTAACTCTAACCTAACCTAACTTAACTCTAATCCCAACTTAACCTAACTTAACCTAACTCAACTCTAACCTAACCTAACTCTTAACTCTAACTTAAATCCTAACTTAAATCCCAACTTAACTCTAACTCTTAACCTAACTTAACTTAACCTAACCTAACTCTAATCCTAACCTAACCTAACTCTAACCTTAACTCTAACTCTAACCTAACTTAACCTAACCTAACTCTAACTCTAATCCCAACTTAAATCCTAACCTAACCTAACTCCCAACTTAACTTAAATTCTAACTTAACTTAACTCTAACTCTAACTTAACTCTTAACCTAACTTAACTCTAACTCTAACCTAACTCTAACCTAACTCTTAACTCTAACTCTAACTCTAACCTAACTCAACTCTAACTCTAACTCTAACTCTAACTTAACCTAACTCTAACTCTAACCTAACTCTAACCTAACCTAACTCCAACCTAACCTAACTCTAACTCTAACTCTAACTCTAACTCTTAACCTAACCTAACTCTAACTCCAACTCTAACCTAATCCTAACCTAACCTAACCTAACTCTAACCTAATCCCAACTCTAACTCTAACCTAACTCTAACCTAACTCTAACCTAACTCTAATCCCAACTTAACTCTAACTCTAACTCTAATCCTAACCTAATCCCAACTCTAACCTAACTCTAATCCCAACTTAACTCTAATCCTAACTCTAACTCTAACTCTAACCTAACCTAACCTAACCTAACCTAACTTAACTCTAACCTAACCTAACCTTAACTCTAACCTAACTCTAACCTAACTCTAACTCTAACTCCAACCTAACCCAACCTAACTCTAACCTAACCTAACTCTAACTCTAACCTAATCCTAACCTAATCCTAACCTAACTCTAACCTAACCTAACTCTTAACCTAACCTAACTCTAACCTAACCTAACTCTAACCTAATCCCAACCTAACCTAACCTAACCTAACTCTAACCTAACTCAATCCCAACCTAACCTAATCCCAACCTAACTCTAACTCTAACCTAACCTAACCTAACTCTAACCTAACCTAACTCTAACCTAACTCTTAACCTAACTCTAACTCTAACCTAACTCTTAACCTAACTCTAACCTAACCTAACCTAACCTAACCTAACCTAATCCCAACCTAACCTAACCTAACCTAACCTAACTCTAACCTAACTCTAACTCCAACCTAACCTAACTCTAACTCTAACCTAACTCTAACTCTAACTCTAATCCCAACTCTAACTCTAACCTAACTCAATCCCAACCTAACCTAACTCTAACCTAACTCTAACCCAACTCTAACCTTAACCTAATCCCAATCCCAATCCCAACTCTAACTCTAACCTAACTCTAACTCCAACTCTAACCTAACCTAACTCTAACCTAACCTAACTCCAACTCTAACCTAACCTAACCTAACTCTAACCTAACTCCAACCTAACCCAACCTAACCTAACCTAACCTAACTCCAACCTAACCTAACCTAACCTAACCTAACCTAACCTAACCTAACCTTAACCTAACTCTAACCTAACCTAACCTAACCTAACCTGAACCTAACCTAACCTAACCTTAACCTAACTCTAACCTAACCTAACCTAACTTAACCTAACCTAACCTAACCTAACCTAACTCCAACCTAACCTAACCTAACCTAACCTAACCCAACCTAACTCCAACCTAACTCCAACCTAACCTAACCTAACCTAACCTAACCTAACCTAACCTAACTCTAACCTAACCTAACCTAACCTAACCTAACTCAACCTAACCTAACTCCAACCTAACCTAACCTAACCTAACCTTAACCTAACCTAACCTAACCTAACCTAACTCTAACCTAACTCTAACCTAACTCCAACCTAACCTAACCTAACCTAACCTAACCTAACCTAACCCAACCTAACCTAACCTAACTCCAACCCAACCTAACCTAACCCAACCTAACCTAACCTAACCTAACCCAACCTAACCTAACCTAACCTAACCTAACCTAACCTTAACCTAACCTTAACCTAACCTAACCTAACCTAACCTAACCTAACCTAACCTAACCTAACCTAACCTAACCTAACCTTAACCTAACTCTAACCCAACCTAACCTGAACCTAACCTAACCTAACCTAACCTAACCCAACCTAACCTAACCTAACCTAACCTAACCTAACCTAACCCAACCTAACCTAACCTAACCCAATCCCAACCTAACCTAACCCAACCTAACCCAACCCAACCCAACCCAACCTAACCTAACCCAACCTTAACCTAACTCTAACCCAACCTAACTCCAACCTAACCTAACCCAACCCAACTCCAACCCAACCTAACTCCAACCCAACCTAACCTAACTCCAACCTAACCCAACCCAACCCAACCTAACCTAACCTAACCTAACTCCAACCTAACCCAACCTAACCCAACCTAACCTAATCCCAATCCCAACCTAACCTAACCTAACCCAACCTAACCTAACCTAACCTAACCTAACCTAACCCAACTCAACCTAACCTAACCCAACCCAACCTAACCCAACCTAACCTAACCTAACCCAACCTAACCCAACCCAACCTAACCTAACCTTAACCCAACCTAATCCCAACCTAACCTAACCTAACTCCAACCTAACCTAACCCAATCCCAACCTAATCCCAACCTAATCCCAACCTAACCCAACCTAACCTAACTCTAATCCTAACTCTAACTCTAATCCTAACTCTAACTCTAACTCTAACCTAACCTAACTTAAATCCCAACTCTAACCTAATCCTAACCTAACTCTAATCCTAACTCTAACTCCAACTCTAACTTAACTCTAACCTAACTCTAACTCCAACTCTAACTCTAACTCTAACCTAACTCCAACTCTAACCTAACCTAACCTAATCCTAACTTAACTCTTAACTCTAACCTAACCTAACTTAACTCTAACTCTAACTTCTAACTCTAACTCTAACTCCAACTCTAACCTAATCCTAACTCTAACCTAACTCCAATCCCAACCTAACTCTAATCCCAACTCTAACCTAACTCTTAACTCTAACCTAACTTAAATCCCAACTCTAACCTAACTCTAACCTAACCTAACCTAACCTAACCTAACCTAACTCTAAATCCTAACCTAACTCTAACTCTAACTCTAAATCCTAACTCTAACCCAACCTAACTCTAACTCTAACCTAACTCTAACTTAAATCCCAACTCTAACTTAAATTTAAATTTAACTTAAATTTAAATTTAACTTAACTCTAACCTAATCCCAACTTAACTTAACCTAACTCTAATCCTAACTCTAACTCTAACTCTAATCCCAACTCTAACTCTAACTCTAACCTAACCCAACCTAACCTAACCTAACCTAACCTAACCTAATCCTAACTCTAACTTAACTCTTAACTTAACTTAAATCCTAACCTAACTCCAACTCTAACCTAACTTAACCTAACTTAACCTAACTCTAATCCCAACTTAACTTAACTTAACCTAACTCTAACCTAACTCTAACTCTAAATCCTAACTTAAATCCTAACCTAACCTGAATCCCAACCTAACTCCAACTCTAACCTAATCCCAACCTAACTCTAACTTAAATTTAAATCCTAACTTAACTTAAATTTAACTTAAATTTAAATCCTAACTCTAACTCTAACCTAACCTAACTCTAACTCTTAACTTAACTTAACTCTAACCTAACCTAACCTAACTCTTAACTCTAACCTAACTCTAACTTAACTCTAAATTTAACTTAACTTAAATTTAACTTAACTCTAACTCTTAACCTAACCTAACCAACCTAACCTAACTTAACTCTAACTCTAACTCTTAACCTAACTCTAACTTAACCTAACTCTAAATTTAACTTAACTCTAACTCTAACCTAACTTAAATCCTAACCTAACTTAAATCCTAAATCCTAACCTAACTCTTAACTCTAACTCTAACTTAACTTAAATTTAAATCCTAACTTAAATCCTAACTTAAATCCTAACCTAACCTAACTCCAACTCTAACCTAATCCCAACTCTAACTTAACCTAACTTAACTCTAACTTAACTTAACCTAACCTAATCCTAACTTAAATCCTAACCTAACTCTAACTTAACCTAACCTAACTCTAACTCTAACCTAACTTAACTCTAACTCTAATCCCAACTCTAACTTAAATCCCAACTTAACCTAACTCTAACCTAACTCTAACTTAACTTAACTCTAACTTAACTCTAACTCTAATCCCAACTTAACTCTAACTTAAATCCTAACTTAAATCCTAAATCCTAACTTAACTCTAACCTAACTCTAACCCAACCTAACCTAACTCTAATCCCAACTTAACTTAAATTTAACTTAACTCTAATCCTAACTCTAACCTAACCTAACCTAACCTAACTTAACTCTAACCTAACTTAACTTAACCTAACTTAACCTAACCTAACTCTAACCTAACTCTAAATTTAACTTAACTCTAACTCTAACTCTAACTCTTAACCTAACCTAACTCTAATCCTAACTCTAACCTAACTTAACTTAACTTAAATTTAACTCTAACTCTAAATTTAACTTAACTTAACCTAACTTAACTTAACTCTAACTTAACTCTTAACCTAACTCTAATCCCAACTTAACTCTAACCTAACTCTTAACTCTAACCTAACTCTAATCCTAACTTAAATTTAACTTAACTTAAATTTAAATTTAACTTAACTTAAATTTAACTTAAATTTAACTTAACTTAAATCCTAACTTAACTTAACTCTAACTTAACTTAAATTTAAATTTAACTTAAATTTAAATTTAACTTAACTTAAATTTAAATTTAACTTAACTTAACTTAAATTCTAACTTAAATCCTAACTTAACCTAACCTTAACTCTAACTTAAATTTAACTTAAATTTAAATTTAACTTAACTTAACTTAACTCTAACTTAACTCTAACCTAACTTAAATTTAAATTTAACTTAAATTTAAATTTAACTTAAATTTAAATTTAACTTAACTTAAATCCTAACTTAAATTTAAATTTAACTTAAATTTAAATTTAACTTAAATTTAAATCCTAACTTAACCTAACCTAACCCAACCTAACTCTAACTCTTAACTTAACTTAACTTAACCTAACTTAACTTAACTTAACTTAACTTAACCTAACTCTAACTCTAACCTAATCCTAACTTAACTTAAATTTAAATCCTAACTCTAACTCTAACTTAACTCTAACTCTAACTCTAACTTAACTCTAACTTCTAACTCTAACTCTAATCCCAACTTAACTTAAATCCTAACTCTAAATTTAACTTAAATTTAACTCTAACTTAACTCTTAACTCTAACCTAATCCTAACTTAACCTAACTTAACTCTAACTCTAACTTAACCTAACCTAATCCTAACTTAACTCTAACTTAAATTCTAACTTAACTTAACTTAACTCTAACTTAAATTTAACTTAACTTAACCTAACTTAACCTAACTCTAAATTTAACTTAAATTTAACTCTAACTTAACTCTTAACTCTAACCTAACTCTAACCTAACTCTAACTTAACTTAACTCTAACTTAACCTAACTCTAAATTTAACTTAACTCTAACTCTAACTTAACTTCTAACTTAACTTAACCTAACTCTAACTTAAATTCTAACTTAACTTAAATCCTAACTCTAACTCTAACTCTTAAATCCTAACTTAACTCTAACTTAACTTAACCTAACCTAACTTAACTTAAATTTAAATCCTAACTTAAATCCCAACTTAACTCTAACTTAAATTTAAATCCTAACTTAAATTTAACTCTAACTCTAACTCCAACTCTAACTCTAACTCTAACTCTAACTTAACTCTAACTCTAACTCTAAATTTAACTCTAACTCTTAACTCTAACTCTAACTTAAATCCTAACTTAAATCCTAACCTAACTTAACCTAACCTAATCCCAACTTAACTCTAACTCTAACTCTAATCCCAACTTAACTTAACTTAACTCTAACTTAAATCCTAACTCTAACCTAACTCTAACTTAACTCTAACTTAACCTAACCTAACTTAAATCCTAACTTAACTCTAACTTCTAACTTAACTTAACTCTAACTCTAACTCTAACTTAAATCCTAACCTAACTTAACTTAACCTAACTCTAAATCCTAACTCTAACTTAACTCTAACCTAACTTAACCTAACTCTAACCTAATCCCAACTTAACTCTAACTTAACTTCAACTTAACTTAACCTAACTCTAACTTAAATCCCAACTCTAACTCTAACTTAACTTAACTTCTAACTTAACTTAACCTAACTCTAACTCTAACTTAACTCTTAACTCTAACTTAACCTAACTTAAATCCTAACTCTAACCTAACTTAACTCTAACTTAAATTTAAATTTAACTCTAACTTAACTCTAACTCTAACTCTAACTTAACTTCTAACTTAAATTTAACTTAACTCTAACTTAACTTCTAACTTAACTCTTAACCTAACCTAATCCTAACTCTAACTCTAACTTAACTTAACTTAACTCTAACTCTAACTTAACTCTTAACTCTAACCTAACTCTAACCTAACTTAACTTAACCTAACTCTAACTCTTAAATCCTAACTTAACCTAACTCTAACTTAACCTAACTCTTAACTCTAACTCTAACTCTAACCTAACCTTAACTCTAACTCTAATCCCAACTTAACTTAACTTAACTCTAACTTAACTCTAACTTAACCTAACTTAAATTTAACTCTAACTTAACCTAACCTAACTTAACTTAACCTAACTTAAATCCTAACCTAACTCTAACTCTTAACTCTAACCTAACTCTAATCCCAACTCTAACCTAACTCTAACTCTAACCTAACCTAACCTAACCTAATCCCAACTCTAACCTAACCTAACCCAACCTAACTCTAACTCTAATCCTAACTCTAACCTAACTTAACCTAACTCTAACTCTAACTCTAACTCTAACTTAAATCCTAACTCTAACTCCCAACTTAACTCTAACTTAAATCCTAACTCTAACCTAACCTAACCTAACTCTAACTCTAACTCTAACTTAACTTAACTTAACCTAACCTAACCTAATCCCAACTCTAACCTAACCTAATCCCAACCTAACCTAACTTAACCTAACCTAACTCTAACTCTAATCCTAACTCTAACTTAACTTAACTCTAACTCTAACTCTAACCTAACCTAACCTAACTCTAACTCTAACTCTAATCCTAACCTAACTCTAACTTAACTCTAACTTAACTCTAATCCTAACCTAACCTAACTCTAACCTAATCCCAACTCTAACCTAACTCTAATCCTAACTTAACCTAAATCCTAAATCCTAACCTAAATCCTAACCTAACTTAAATCCTAACCTAACCTAACTCTTAACTCTAACTCTTAACTCTAACCTAACCTAACTCTAACTCTTAACCTAACCTAAATCCTAACTCTAACCTAACTTAACCTAACTTAACCTAACTTAACCTAACCTAACCTAACCTAACTCCCAACTCTAACCTAACCTAACTCTAACCTAACCTAACCTAACCTAACTCTAACCTAATCCCAACTCTAACTCTAACCTAATCCCAACTTAACCTAACCTAACCCAACTCTAACCTAACCTAACCAACCTAACCTAACCAACCTAACCTAACTTAACCTAACTTAACTTAAATTTAACTTAACTCTAACTTAACCTAACTTAACTTAACTTAACTTAACTTAACTTAACTTAACTTAACTTAACTTAACTTAACTTAACTTAACTTAACTTAACTCTAATCCTAACTTAACTTAACTTAACTTAACTTAACTTAACTTAACTCTAATCCTAACTTAACTTAACTTAACTTAACTTAACTTAACTTAACTTAACCTAACTTAACTTAACTTAACTTAACTTAACTTAACTTAACTTAACTTAACTTAACCTAACCTAACTCAACCTAACCTAACTTAACCTAACTTAACCTAACCTAATCCCAACTTAACTTAACCTAACTTAACCTAACCTAACTTAACTTAACTTAACCTAACTTAACCTAACTTAACTTAACTTAACTTAACTTAACTTAACTTAACTTAACTTAACTTAACCTAACTTAACTTAACTTAACTTAACTTAACTTAACCTAACTTAACCTAACTTAACTTAACTTAACCTAACTTAACTTAACTTAACTTAACCTAACTTAACTCAACCTAACCTAACTTAACTTAACTTAACTTAACCTAAATCCTAACTTAACTTAACCTAACTTAACCTAACCTAACTTAACTTAACTTAACCTAACTTAACCTAACTTAACTTAACTTAACTTAACTTAACTTAACTTAACTTAACTTAACTTAACCTAACTTAACTTAACTTAACTTAACTTAACTTAACCTAACTTAACCTAACTTAACTTAACTTAACCTAACTTAACTTAACTTAACTTAACCTAACTTAACTTAACCTAACTTAACTTAACCTAACTCTAATCCCAACTTAAATCCTAACTTAACTTAACCTAACCTAACCAACCTAACCTAACCAACCTAACCTAACCAACCTAACCTAACCAACCTAACCTAACTCAACCTAACCTAACTCAACCTAACCTAACTTAACTTAACCTAAATCCTAACTTAACCTAACTTAACCTAACTTAACTTAACTTAACCTAACCTAACTCAACCTAACCTAACTCAACCTAACCTAACTTAACTTAACCTAACTTAACCTAACTTAACTTAACCTAACTTAACCTAACCTAACTCAACCTAACCTAACTTAACTTAACCTAACTTAACCTAACTTAACTTAACCTAACTTAACCTAACCTAACTCAACCTAACCTAACCCAATCCCAACCTAACCCAACTCAACCTAACCTAACCAACCTAACCTAACCTAACCTGAATCCCAACCTAACTCCAACTCTAACCTAACTTAACCTAACTTAACCTAACTTAACCTAACTTAACCTAACTTAACCTAACTTAACCTAACCTAACTCAACCTAACCTAACCAACCTAACCTAACCAACCTAACCTAACTTAACTTAACCTAACCTAACTCAACCTAACCTAACTCAACCTAACCTAACTTAACTTAACCTAACTTAACCTAACCTAACCCAACTCCAACCTAACCTAACTTAAATCCCAACTTAACTTAACCTAACTTAACCTAACTTAACTTAACCTAACTTAACCTAAATCCTAACTTAACTTAAATCCTAACCTAACTCAACCTAACCTAACTCAACCTAACCTAACTTAACTTAACCTAACTTAACTTAACCTAACTTAACTTAACCTAACTTAAATCCCAACTTAACTTAAATCCTAACTTAAATCCCAACCTAACTCCAACTCTAACTCTAATCCTAACTTAACTTAACTTAACTTAACCTAACTTAACCTAACTTAACCTAACTTAACCTAACTTAACCTAACCTAATCCTAACCTAACTTAACTTAACTCTAATCCTAACTTAACCTAACTTAACTTAACCTAACTCTAATCCCAACCTAACTCCAACTCTAACTCTAATCCTAACTCTAACTTAACTTAACTTAACTTAACTTAACTTAACTTAACTTAAATCCTAACTTAACTTAACTTAACTTAACCTAACTCCAATCCCAACCTAACTCTAACTTAACTCTTAACTTAACTCTAACTTAACTTAACTTAACTTAACTTAACTTAACTCTAACTTAACTTAACCTAACTTAACCTAACTTAACCTAACTTAACCTAACTTAACTTAACTTAACCTAACTTAACTTAACTTAAATTTAACTTAACTTAACTTAACCTAACTTAACTTAACTTAACTTAACTTAACTTAACTTAACTTAACCTAACTTAACCTAACTTAACTTAACTTAACTTAACCTAACCTAACTTAACCTAAATCCTAACCTAACTCAACCTAACCTAACTCAACCTAACCTAACTCAACCTAACCTAACTTAACCTAACTTAACTTAACCTAACTTAACCTAAATCCTAACCTAACTCAACCTAACCTAACCAACCTAACCTAACCAACCTAACCTAACCAACCTAACCTAACCAACCTAACCTAACTTAAATCCCAACTTAACCTAACTTAACCTAACTTAACTTAACTTAACCTAACTTAACTTAAATCCTAACTTAACTTAAATCCTAACTTAACTTAAATCCTAACTTAACTTAAATCCTAACTTAACTTAAATCCTAACCTAATCCCAACTTAACTTAACTTAAATTTAACTCTAACTCCAACTCTAACTCTAACTTAACTTAACTTAACTTAACTAACTAACTAATCCAACTAACTAACTAACTAACTAACTAACTAACTAACTAACCAACTAACTAACTAACTAACTAACTAAATTAACTAACTAACTAACTAACCAACTAACCAACTAACCAACCAACTAACTAACCAACTAACCAACCAACTAACTAACTAATCCAACTAACTAACTAATCCAACTAACTAACTAATCCAACTAACTAACCAACTAACTAACCAACTAACTAACTAATCCAACTAACTAACCAACTAACTAACTAACTAACTAACTAACTAACTAACTAACTAACTAACTAACTAACTAACTAACTAACTAACTAACTAACTAACTAACTAACTAACTAACTAACCAACTAACTAACCAACTAACTAACTAACTAACTAACTAACTAACTAACTAACTAACTAACTAACTAACTAACCAACTAACTAACTAACTAACTAACTAACTAACTAACTAACCAACTAACTAACTAACTAACTAACTAACTAACTAACTAACTAACCAACTAACTAACTAACTAACTAACTAACTAACTAACTAACTAACTAACTAACTAACTAACTAACTAACTAACTAACTAGCTAACTAACTAACTAACTAGCTAACTAACTAACTAACTAGCTAACTAACTAACTAACTAGCTAACTAACTAACTAACTAGCTAACTAACTAACTAGCTAACTAACTAACTAGCTAACTAACTAACTAACTAACTAGCTAACTAACTAACTAACTAGCTAACTAACTAACTAGCTAACTAACTAACTACAACTAACTAACTAGCTAACTAACTAACTAGCTAACTAACTAACTAGCTAACTAACTAACTAGCTAACTAACTAACTAGCTAACTAACTAACTAGCTAACTAACTAACTAGCTAACTAACTAACTAACTAGCTAACTAACTAACTAGCTAACTAACTAACTAACTAACTAGCTAACTAACTAACTAACTACAACTAACTAACTACAACTAACTAACTAGCTAACTAACTAACTAGCTAACTAACTAACTAGCTAACTAACTAACTAGCTAACTAACTAACTAACTAGCTAACTAACTAACTAGCTAACTAACTAACTAGCTAACTAACTAACTAGCTAACTAACTAACTAACTAGCTAACTAACTAACTAGCTAACTAACTAACTAGCTAACTAACTAACTAACTAGCTAACTAACTAACTAGCTAACTAACTAACTAGCTAACTAACTAACTAACTAGCTAACTAACTAACTAGCTAACTAACTAACTAACTAGCTAACTAACTAACTAACCAACTAACTAACTAACTAACTAGCTAACTAACTAACTAAATTAACTAACTAACTAGCTAACTAACTAACTAGCTAACTAACTAACTAGCTAACTAACTAACTTCTTCTTCTTCTTCAACTAACTAACTAATAACTAACTAACTTCTTCTTCTTCTTCTTCTTCAACTAACTAACTAACTTCTTCTTCTTCTTCTTCAACTAACTAACTAGCTAACTAACTAACTAACTACAACTAACTAACTAATCCAACTAACTAACTAAATTAACTAACTAACTAGCTAACTAACTAACTAACCAACCAACTAACCAACCAACTAACTAACTAAATTAACTAACTAACTAATAACTAACTAACTAACTAACTAGCTAACTAACTAACTAACTTCTTCTTCTTCAACTAACTAACTAACTAATCCAACTAACTAACCAACCAACTAACTAACCAACTAAATCCAACTAACTAACCAACCAACCAACTAACCAACTAACCAACTAACTAACTAAATTAACTAACTAACTAACTAACTTCTTCTTCTTCTTCTTCTTCAACTAACTAACTAACTAACTAACTAA